>FLMG01004369.1:0-23753 GCA_900088475.1 Hyphochytrium catenoides
CTCTCTCTCTCTCTCTCTCTTTTTCTCCCTTCTCCCTTCTCCCTTCTCTCTCTCTCTCTCCTCTCTCTCTCTCTCCTCAAAAAGACTACGGGAACTAGTCTATGTGTCTGTTTGTACCAGTGGTAACGGTCTGTAGCTCTGAAAGGTTGTGACCCTTCTCCAATTATTACTACTTCCATCAAACAGTCTCCTAACTCTCGAGAGCATCGCCCATTACTATTGATGGAATGTCCATAGCCATTTCTCCCGAGATTGTCGCCTTCATCAGCTGTTCAAGGCTTTACTAATAATAGAACTACATGTACTGTACTGTCAATGAAGACATACTTTGTCAATAGTTCGATTCGATCCTTTCTTCCCGATTTCGCCCTAAATAAGGCCCTGATTTGAAAGGCAATGCATTTATTTGAGCCAAATGTGTGGTTGATTACTATCATTCGGTTATCATTAGCTTTGGTTTAGTAGCCGTTGCCAGCTACTCTCAACGGCTATTGATTCCCTCTGTCTTTTTGAATTGAGTTTTTGTGCAAGGAAGAACGGAAGCTTCTGATGATGCTCCTTTCAGCAACACGGATCTCTCTCTCTCTCTTCTTCCTCTCTCTCTCTTCCTCTCTCTCCCTCTCTCCCTCTCTCTCTCTCTCTCTCTCTCTCTAGCTCCCTCGCTCGCCTCGTCCTGAAGTCCTGATCAATCTTGCTCCTGGTGCTTCTGTAGAGCTTGGCTGCTTGCGCTTTCGGCTTTGATGTCACTCGGCGTCTGACAGGCTGTTCCAGTCTGCTCCATGTCGAAAGTCTTCGCGGCGGCTGTGTCTCGGTCTTCCTCGTTGTCTTGATCCCTTGTCTCTTCTCCCTTGGTACTTGCTTCACTTCAGCTCTCCGTCCTCTAGAGAGACTGCGAACAGGTACAACTGAAGCGGAAGACAGAGCAAGACCTGGGATGTGGCGCTCGCTACACAGGACATGACACAAATCGAACGAAGAGCGCCTTGAAGCAGGCCCTAGAAAGTTCAAGAGCCATTGATATCATGGGTAAGTGCAACTCTTAGCGACAGACAGTGCTTCTTAACAGCTATTCACCCAAACCCATTGCAGACAAGGAAAACACCTTTGACATCAACCAGCTTCTAGGATTTGTTGCTTCAGACAGCGAGCGACCAGCTTCTCCCCAAAAAGACAAGTCAGAGGCACCCAATTTAAAGAAAGAGAAGGATGTCGAGAGCCTTCCCACTCTATTCCTGGACCAGTTCCAGCAGACACCTTGGATTAGTTTCAAGAATGTCAAAGTCAACTGCACTGCAGATAGAACACTGCGAGTTCTCAATGACAGTGACCATGAAGCTCTATTAGAGGTCTACAGAGTGCCAGATGCCAAAGGATTTGCTGTCTCTTCTCTGGAAGGAGAGCCATTACCCTCTCGACTATCTCTTGCTCCTAAGTGCTCAAAGCTTCTAAAGATTTCCTGGACCCCGAAGGGAGAAGATGAGACAATCAAGACCTCCATCCTCTTCAAGTACAATCGTAAGTTCTCTCTCCAGGCCGTTCTGGTTGGCAATGTTCTGGCAGACAACGTCCAGAAAAAGGCAAAGCGGAAGCTTGCAGTCCTCGCAGACAGAGGAGGAAGGGATAGAACTGCCCCGAAAGACCTTTCTCTCCGCCTAGTTCGTCAGTCTATTGACCCTTCAGCATCCCGAAAAGAGGTTGCGCCACCTCAGCCTAAGGAGATGCATGAAAGGAAAACACGAGTAGTAGACATTACATCCGGCTCCACTGTCTCAAAGACAGTGTCTTCCTCTCATTCTCCCTCTCGAACTCGTAAGCTCTCTCTTGCATCTCGGAAAAGAGGTGTGGGAGAGAGAGCAAAGAAAGAGGGCCATGGACCCAAGCAGACAAGTGGGACCAATCTTCTCACATCCATGCGTAAGGTGCTATTCGATCCCCAGTGGATGGAGAAACAGGAGGCCGCTTACACTGACTGGATCAACTATACGCTCTACCCACCAGAGAATGATGTGGTGGGCATGGATGTGGAGGGAGAGGCCACGGTAGACTCTCTCTCTCAGACTAGAGATCAGTTTCTCCTCTTGCTGCAGAAGAGGAGGGAGGCAACAGTCCGACGGAGAGCGTTCCATCTTTACCATTCTCCAGATTTTGAAAAGGTTAGGGCGACAGTAGAGGAAGAGGTGGTGCTGGGGCACTTAGCCATTCGGTCTGACAGAGATCTACACTCCGACTTGGGCCTAAGAGAAGCCTTTGTAGAGCTTCTCTTCTCCTACCACCCATCGTGGCTCAAAGTGGGCCTAGAAGTGGTCTTTGGAGAGATTATATCTATCCCTCCGATGGAGAGAGAGAGGGGCAGAGATGCTCTTCCTCCCAATGGTCTACCGAATGGGAGGGAGAGAGGACTCGGAACTAGCGTTGCGAGGGCGAAAGAAGATGAAAGAGACTCTATTTCGAAGCGTTGCCATCGGACCTTGCGGAGGTTCATCATTGAGAGACTTCTGAATGATCCAGAGACGAAGACGCAGTTCTCCAAGAACACCAGAGTGCCTTCAGGAGTCTGGGCAGATCGTTATCGCACCGCTTTACAGCAGCTAACGCTAAGACGCTTCTTGATGCTTGTCTACTTCTTAGACAGAGCCAAGGAGAAGAGTCTGTTGGATAGCAGCGGTCCTTGTCTCTTTAAGAAGGATGCCACCATCAAATCTTCAAAGGAGGTACGGTATAGTCACTAGTCCTAGCTAGACAGCGTGATAGAGTGTCATTCTCTTTTTCTAAGGCCTCAATTTCCCTTTTCTTCGCTTTCTCTCACGCCCGTGGTCTCTCCCTGTTATTTCACCCTTTACCTTTGTTTTAACCAGCTTCCCAGACACACCCACATGCTTATCGCTTGTGTAGAGGTCTAACATATCTCCTCTTGCCTCCTTCTTCCGCTTCCACCAGATGCTCATCACTTTCTGCAAGGACTTTCTCAGTGGCGAGGGTAATATCTCACGCCACCTCTCTCTCCTGGGTCTAGAAGTTTCCCATCGTCAGACTTTCCTGGATGAGTTCAACTTCTCGGTCACCTCTCTCTCCTCCGATCTGAGGGACGGCGTCCGTCTTTGCCGTCTCCTGGAAACGGTGACAAGTGATGCTTCTCTTTCACTCTCCCGTCAACTTCGAATCCCTGTCGTTTCCAGGCTTCAAAAGATTCACAACGTTAGCTTGGCTCTTCGCCGCCTTGAAGAAGAAGGAAGGGGAGAGGGTGTGAAGCGCGCAGGGATCACAGCAAAGGATATTGTAGATGGACATAGAGAGAAGACGCTGTTTCTTCTTTGGCAGGTGAGGGTACAACATACTGATAGGCATTGAATATTGTTGTCCCAACCCAGCCTCTCTTCGAGTCCAATGTGTACTCAGTTTACCTCTTGCATTCTTACATATCCCCCGCCCGTCTATGGGGCTCCCGTCTATATGCAAGTGTTACCGCTGACTCTGGCTCACGCTCCTGTTGCTCGGCTATAGCTTATCTTTGAGTTTAAGATCTCAAGCATTTTGGATCAAGCTGCTCTGGAGAAGGAGATCAAGCATGTTAAAGCAATCTCCAGCCGCAGAGCACTAGAGCTCCTTCAAGCCCTAGAGGAGGCCGAGACAGAAAAAGACGACGAGGAACTTTCCACCGCTTCTCTGCCTTCTTCCTCCATGTCTTCTTCCTCCAAGTCAAGTCTACTTTCTTGTCCTGAAGTCCTTCTTCTGCTGCGGTGGTGTCAAGCCGTTTGTGCCCATTACGGCGTCCCCGTCATGAACTTTTCTTCTTCCTTCGCTGATGGGAAGGCCCTCTGTCTGCTGGTCCACTTTTATCATCCTAAGGTAGGGCACTTAGAGTCATGAGCTCCATTCACTAAAGCACGGGGTGCCGACATCAAATAGACATTTTTGTATGGAGTTTCGGCGTGGCAAAAAGCTGTGGATACTTCTCAGTGCGTTACCTACCTCGTTCACCAGGTCTAACTCCTCTCGTGGTACTCTGTCGTCTTCTGGTGCCGCAGCTGATTGAGTTCCGGTCCATCAAGGAAACCACCACCGATCTTGCCCGTCATAGGCTGGGACAAGGAGTACCTGCGAAAGAGCTGTTGGAGTTACAGCATTGGACCGCTGTATGTCCTCAAAGAATAGGGGAAGAAGACTATAGGCGAGCAGTGGACGGCGAGAAGACCAACTTCTCTCTCGTCAACAAGGCTGCCAAAGCGTTAGGATGTGTACCTGTCAAACGTAAGAGCTTCAGACATCGAAAAATTCTATAACCGCTACCTTTACCTCTCTGCTTAGTCTTCCATGGTTGAGGAATAACCTTTCAAAGCATGCTAAATATTATTGCTAACTCTCGCCCTTTCCTCCCTATGTACTCTTCACCTTGTCCTTTCCCATTTTCTTCCTTGCGACGCCTGCTTCTAGTGTTGGACTTTAGCAGTGAAAATGTGCCGAACGAGAAGTTTCTTGTCACTTTCCTCTCATACCTTTGCCCACGTCTGATGGACTCCAGTAGAGAGATCAGAGCCACTCTTAGGATACAGGTAAGCTGCAAATGACGTTCTCTATTTCTTTCCTCTTTCGTGGTAGCATATCCTTTGCCCTCCCTCAGCCTCTCTAAGATTTTCTGGAGTTAAGAACACTTCCTCAACTTCCTCTTTGATATAGCTCCGTCGAGGTCTGTCTTTCGTGATCTTCCCAATCCTTTCCTCTTCTCCTTCTAATCCCATCTCCTCCAGCGAGTATGGCGATCCCACTATGCCAAGCAACAGAAAGAAAGAAGACGAAAGGCTGCTAAAGTCATTCAACGGGCCTGGATCTCCTCTTCTTCTCTCCGTATGCTTCACCGTATGGTCTATCGACATCGCAGAGGTGCCACGGCTCTACAGAAGGCAAGTGACCTCATCGTCTTCCTTTTCTCTGCGATAAGAATCTTTCCAACCGGAGTGTCGATCAGTTAGTTCACCCTCATTCGGCTGTCTACGACTTCCGCTTTCTGTTATTCTTGGTCTTCTTGGTGGTCCAGCTCTCTCTCTATAGAGGTAGCACCTTCATCTTCTGTGCGAGTGACCGTTGCCCTTCCCTCGATTGTTCTCTGGATCAATTCCATCATTTCCACTCATTCTGCTCCTATTCTAACTTCTGTTCCTCCAACCACCTTTATCTAAACACGATGATAGGTGTACCGAGCTTACAAGGTTCGACAGACGTACCGGACCCAGCTTGTGGCTCTGAACACTATCAAGTGCTTCCTGCTGAGTGCGATTCAAGATCGAAGGGCAACGAAAGCAAGGGAGGAGCAGGAGCTAAGGTTGGCGAGCGAAGTGAAGGCCGCCAGTAAGTCCTTACATTCGCGTCTTGATTTGCGATACGTCGAACTTGCTTCCAGAGCAGACTTTTAAGTTAAGGGCTGATAATGCCTTTCTATCTCCTCTTTATTCTCCTTCTCTGGCTAACCCAGAGTCAACTCTCATTGTTGTCTGTCGCTGCAGAGGTCATTCAGGCTTTCGTGATGGGGTCTTGCATGCGAATTTGCTTCCTTCGTGTACGAAGCGCCACAATTAGCCTTCAAGCTGCCGCGAGAAGACATCAGGCCCAACGACTCTATCAGAGAAGGAGGCATTCCTTTCTTCTTGCTTTGCAGAGAGAAAAGGAGGAAAGAGAGCGAAGGAGACACGATAGTGCTAGGCAAATCCAGAGGCTCTTCAGATTGCTGCTTATTAGAAGAGAGCAGCAAAGACAAAGACATGCTGCAGTCATTCTCCAAAACCTTGTAAGAGGTCATTTGGCGAGGATAGCAGCAACTTCCTTGAGGAAAGATAGAGAAGAAAAAAGAAGACTATCGGCCATTCTTCTCCAATCTCACGTAAGGCGCCTCTTAGCTGTGGCCTCCTTTACCTCCATGAGGAACGCAGCCATCCAGATCCAGGCATTCTGGAGGACACATCTGCGGGCAGAAGCCCATAAGCGAAAGAATCAAGCTGCATGCAAGATACAGGTCTTCTATAGTTCCTACAAGGTCAGAATTGACTTTTTGAGGCAAAAGTCATCTGCCATGAGGGTTCAGCGAAAGACTCGCCGTTTCCTATCCTCCCTGCGCGAGGAAAGGAAGGCTAGGGCTGCCATAGTGATCCAAAAGATGCACCGTGGACGAAGGCAAAGGTAAGGGCTCAGTCATGAATGAGGTGGGGATGAAGTAAGACCTAAACATAGAGACCTGAGAGGGTGATTTCCCCTCTCTGACGGCTCATTCAACTCCACATCGCGTCGTATCATGTTCTCAGGCTTAAGTATGTTGCGCAAAGAAGCGTAGCGCTCTTACTTCAGAGAGCTATCAGAAGAGTGTGGAGCAATAGAGAAGAGCAAGAACAGATCCGACGGGCAAGGAGAGACGCCGCGATCTGCATCCAGAAGAACACTAGAGCATGGTTCTCAAGGTAGGTAGTGTATCTTACTCTTTCAGCATATAGCTCGTTTACACGATCGTGCAAGGACAGCTAACTCATTATCTATCTTTCATGGCCTGCTCGACTGGTATCCATAGGCGGGAGAAGCAGCGGCGGCAACAAGCTGTCACTCTCCTCCAAAAGTCTATGAGAGCCGCTATCGCTGCCAAGCAGGCAGCTCGGCAACGTCTAGCGGCCAAGCTTATTCAGAGTAAGCTCTTCATGCGCATGTCCATCAACCGGCGGTGTCATCAGCCCCCAATAACGCGCCGTCTTCTTACTTATCACGATCGCTAGCTTCCTGGTTGCGCTATGTAAGTTGGAAATGTATGAAAGAGGAAGAGCTCCGCTGTCGCTGGGTAGCAGCTGTGCGGATCCAAAGACACACCCGAGGCATGCTGCACAGAGTTCGCTACCAAAGGATTAAGGTAACTGTATTTCTGCCTCTTCTTTCCTCCTTTTCTCGGATGCCTTGCTCAATCTCGGTTAACCCCTTCTGAGGCTATCCTTAAACTCTATGCTCGGTGCTCTCCTCATAGTAGCTGCTCTCTTTCTCTCACTGTCGGTGGATCCGGTCTCACGCTTTCCCTACACGTTGTAGACTCTAGCTCTAAAGCTCCAACGTATATTCCGAGGTGGGCGGGTTCGGGAACAGCTTCAGGCGAAGAGAATAGCGGCAACAGCTATCCAAAAGGAAGTTCGGCGATGGATTGATGTCTGCTCTTATAGAAGTACGTAGTCCCCAAGTCAGGGCTCTCTCTCTATTCTTTGCCATCTTGTCAACAACCACTACTTCCCCTTAGTTTTGCCATCGCCCTTGCCATTGCTATGCACTAAGTCACTCCGTCTAGAATTAAGGGCAAGTGCCGTCGTGATTCAAAGAGCAGAGAGGAATAGGCGTATGAAAAGAGCATTATCCAAGCTAATCCAGAGCAAAAGAACAGTAGAATATTTTGCTCTTACCTCTGCCAGAAGAAAGGCATTCTTGAGAGCGAGGGCCGCGGCAATTAAGGTCGGTGGCGCTGTTTCTTTCTCCGGGTATTTGCTCTCTTCTCAGCTGTGTCATCTTACCTCTCTCTTCTAACTCTTAAATCATCAACCTGTCTCTAACCGCAACCGCACATTAGATTCAGAGCAAAGTCAGGGCTTTCCTCGCCCGGCAGCAACTTCATCGCAACCTTAAAGCAGTTAAAACACTGCAGGGCGCAATTCGAAAGTGGAGAGAGCAAAGGGAAAGAGAGCGCCTTTCTTTGGCGAAGGATACAATCGATCGCTTCCTCTTCTATTGCTTTATGCGAAAGAGGAGAGAGAAAAGGATAGCTGAGGAGAATAAGGCAGCGACGGAGTTGCAGAAGATTGTACGCGGCTGGAACAAGAGGAAGACATTCACTCGGACTGTCGCCAGGTATGTGCATGAATAGACATAAGAGTTCCCTCTGAACTCCTAATATCTCTTCTTCCTCTACATTCTCTAGTTCAAGCTCTCTCTACCCAGGCGGCTAGATCGCTATGGGTCCCTCGCTCCCTCCGTTCGTTGCCTCTGTATCCTCTGACTGTCATTTCCGCTTGCTGCCTCCATGCCTTAAAGAGTAATCAAGATCCAGTCCATCTGGAGAATGGCCTCCGCTAAAATGACGGCTCGGAAGAGAGCAGACGCGATAGAGTTGATTCAAAGAACTGTTAGAAGGTACGGTATCTAGCTACCTATGTCCAGAGCGCTTTGGTCGTCTCTGTCGGTCTCTATCTTGCCTAGTCTGTCGGTGTTTGGCCCTGACTTTGACTTGGGTAGGCACCTTGAGGTCCGTCACATGGAAGAAAGGGAGAGAAGTGCGACTTTGATTCAAAAGACAGTCAGAAAGTTCCTGGCTCGATCTGTCTATCTTCAACAACGGGAAGCGGTCTGGAGGATCCAACACATATGGCGACGACACATGGAAAGACAGATAGCTCGGAAGGAGTTAGAGGAGAAAAGGAGACAAGAAGATGCAGCAAGCACAGTCCAAGTCATGTGGCGTTGCTATCGGAAGAAGATGGAGGAGAAAGAAAGAAGAGAGAAAGCAGCAAGGATAGTCACGGCACTTCTTCAGAGCTTTGTGACACGGAGCAGATATCTTCGTCTCAGGATAGACGGTGGGTTTTTGTCTCCTTTTCCCTTCCTTAGTCCCATCCATTCAATATTTTATTGGGCGGTATCGTCCTTTCTCCCTCATCTTCGCTTTCTACATGGTCTTATGCGCTCTTCGTAGCGGTTCGACTGCAGTCCTGGGCTCGCGGCTATCTTGAGCGCCGGCGCTACCTTCAACTCCGTTATCGTACCGTGCATTTGCAAAGAATATGGCGGCAGTGTAAAGAACAGAGAGAGAAAGCGGCCAACACCATTCAGCGACGATGGAGACGCTCGAAGGTACATAGATTCAACCAAAAGAGGAGGCGCGTCTAGAGAGTAGAAGGAAGAGGGAAAAGGATGTCATGAGCTGGGGACCTCACTCTTCTGACAATGCCTCCCTGTAGCACGCTGCTTGGTTTTCGGCTATGCTCTGCCTCTACCGCGAGTATCAGACCGAGCGCCAGGCAGTTCTTCGGGTGCAACGCTACTGGAGAGCCGCGAAAGTGCGTTGGTTCCTTAGGGAGACTCAAGAGGAGAGAAGGAGGAAGAGACAAGATGCTGCACTCACTCTTCAGAGGTTCGTCAGGGGATCCATCGTGAGGAAGAAGGTCATTCCACAGCGGAGGAAAGCAATTTTGACCGTGCAGGTATGCGAATGTTATGAAGAGTAAGCCTTAGCCAGCCCGCGCCCGTTCACTTATGGTTTGGTCTCTCTTCGGCTTACGCCTTAACAGTCGTGGTGGCGCGGCTGCCAGGTGCGCCGTGTCTCTTCAGCTCGAGAGAGAAGAGTGAGAAAGAGACTTGAGAGGGCGACTAGAAGGGCCACAGAGCCTCTGAGGCTGGGTAACAGAACAGCAGCGGCACTGGAGACTCTGAAGGGAGGAACGAAGCTTACTTCCGTCCTCCAAGCCTGTATATCTCTTGGTAAGTGTCAGAAATAGCCGAGAAGCGCACCCTTGAGATGTCGAAGCGCCTACCTAGTATCATCCACCTTCTAGGGTTGTCCTCCCTTCACTCAGTCTTTTAAGCGTGTCCTCTCTGTCTAACATTCTTCCGTCTCTTACTCTCCAGAAATCTCGACCAAGTATTCGTTGCGCTGCTGTGAGGCGGTCATCCATCACAACGCCGTCCCCATTCTTTTTGCCCTCATTCGCTCCTGCAACCGCAGCCAACCCCATCTGGAGCTTCTCTCCCATGCACTCTCTATTCTCCTCCATCTCTCTCAACTTCCTCCACCTTTAAGTGAGGCAGTCTCAGCTCCTCCGGAAGCAGTGGAGGTGCTAGCTGACCTGCTCCAGATGTTTAGAGATAAAGAAGGCCTTTTTCTAAAGACGGCGAAGATCCTACGAGTGGTGTGCCAGAGCCCTCATACGAGTAAGGTAGGTCTGAAAACGCGTAAAAGAATGTGTGAAACAGAGAGAGAGAGACAAAGTGAAAAGGGGAGAGAGAGAACAACAGAGAGAGAGAGAGAGAGAGTCTAGTCGTAGTTTGAGCGAGGGACAATAAGATGGGGTGGACTTACTAAAGCTGGTGGCAAGGCAGAGTTCTGGAAAAGATTGAAACTAGTGGATGGCGGAGTGGGCCAGCTCCTTTTATAGGGAGATAGATGTCCTAATTCTTTGTCCTCTCTTCTGCGCCCCCAACACCTCCTCCCCCGTCTTTCTTTAGGCGCGATTGGATCAGGCTAACCTGCCAAAGCGTCTGGAAAGCATCAAGCAGATCCTCACGCGGAAGTGGGAGATGGAGAGGAAAATGGCTTCAGATCGCCCTCCTTCTTCTTCTTCTTCCTCTACCAAACTGCAGCTCTCGGTAGCATCCGTTGAGAGGCTTCTCCAGACCGTCCAGGCGGCCTAAAGGGAGAAACACCTCCAAAAGTAGTCTCGATGTGAATAAAAGCAATGCTAGTCATTTATCGTCATCCACTTGATTGTCCGTATGACGTCTATGGACAGCGGGATATAGCTTGGAGAGTTACTGGCATTTTGAAGAGGAGAAGAGAGATACTATCTTGCTTATTAGGGAATAACACTTAGAACTGTGAGGCGCTGTTTTATCTGCGCTCCGGAAAGAGAGGAGGGCCGGATCTCAGGGACTATGCTTGCCTCTAACTGGACTCTGGCGGAAGAAACGAGGAGCTTGGTTGACACTATCGACTAGAATTTCGGTCCTTAGGCGCATTAGCTACTTGCGCCGTCTGGCCGTAAAGGCTCGAAGTCTGTGCCGGAGAAAAGAAGAGAGAGACGTGTTGGATCCTTTTTTTTTTATAAGCAACATTCACAGGTTAAAGACATGATCCCTGTTAGACACAGAGGTTGAGGAGGAAGAGAGAGAGAGAGAGAGATCTGGTGCAGGGTACCTTCCGCTGGCTTTGCCTTCTGTTCTAAGTCCTTCGTCTCTGCCGTCATCTTCATCAATGTATTGATGAGAAGTGTCTTCTCTTCTAAAAACTGCTCATCCTCTGCAGAGTGACGGACGATTGATTATCTCAGGCTTACAAGTGTCTTCTCCGTAGCACGCGTCCTCTCTGAATCTGCCCGTCATTTCTCTTTCCATTCGTATAGCTCTCTCCAATAATCCTCTGTACGCCCTCATCTTTAGGCTCTTCTCCCTTCATCATCCCTGTCATACTCTCCGCCGCTCACCTTTGTCTGTGTGGAAGTTCTGCAGATAGGCGATGAGTTTCTCTCTATTAGCAAGCAAGATCTGCCGGATATCATCGGGTTTTTTCGGGTTGGCCACAAAGACCTTGAAGACATGGAAGGCTTCAAACTGGATGTTGGCACTCTTGTCCCGCAGGAGATTCATCATCATCTTTAAGTTCGCCTTTATACTATGATATGATGGACGTTGTTAACAGGAGGAAAGGGAACAAAGATGGCGAGAGACGGAGTCCCTGCGAGCTAGAAGACAGCAAGCGGAGAAGAGACAGAGGCTGACTTCTCTCTCACTGGTTATAGGCAAGCGGAGGAAGAATGGCCAATAGAGGGCAAGGGATACAGCTGTCATAAAGTGACAACGAAGGAAGAGAAGAGCTCTCGACCAACGTCTTTATAGAGAGACGGATCCCACTCTTCATCTCCATTCCCACCTGATGTAACGCATCATGACGTTGAAGTTTGAGCGATCCAGAAGGATCTCACCAAGGAGCTAGAAGACCAAGGAAAATGGCGCCCATCGTCAGACCAAAGCCGAGAAGAGCAAACAAGCAGCAAAAAGTTGCACACAGAGTCAGAATGGGAGGAAAAAAGAATCGCGCATCGGAAACTGCGATATGGGCTAGCTTAGTGTACCTTCAATGACTGCCGTCTGGTGACGTAGTTCTCGGACTGAAGAAGTGATTTGTATTTCTCGAAGACCTTGGCAACGAACAGAGTTAAAGGCCCGCCCAGCAGGGAGAGAGAGAGAGGGGGAGAGAGTGGACGTCAGCACGTCAGAGTATCTCTTGCTTAGCTAGTGAAAACCTTTGGTTGAGGTCCAAAGAAGCTCGGCGTCCCACGCATCAACTCTCCCTGTCACCTATCCTTAATGGTGCGTGCCTCGTACGTCAAGCTCTGCATGCATCGCAGCTTCCTTACCTCATCGAAGTGCGTATCGAAAAACTCCGCTGTGCTGTTCTTATGCCGAGTGAGCAGGTCTTTCAGGGTGGTGAAGGCGTCCGCAGCCATATCGAAGTTCGGGAGATGAACGTATTTGTCGAAGAACTGGTGACAAAGAGAAAGAAGGCGTGAGCAATTTAGCAAGCGCAAGATACAGAGCGAAAGGAGGAAGTAGCGGGACACGGAGAACAGATATAGAAGGGCGGAACAGAGCTGGCCTGGAGGGGCAAGGGCGACAAGGAGGTGGATGGGTAGGCTTGGCATAGAGTCAGAAGCGTCACAGTGTACTTACTTTCCACAGGTTGGGAGAGAAGAGAATCTGTCTCGCTAACTGCTCGTGCCGGATAGTCTAGAAAATAGTCTCGCCTTAGAAGGACGGACGAACACCTCCTTTCTGATCTAGGTCTCTCCCTCTCTCTCTGTCCCTCTGTCTCTGTCTCTCTCTGCTACTTTGCCTCCGCGACTCCAACGTTCGCCCTCCATTACTTTATGTTAAGGAGCCTTAGCTACCTGCATCTCTCACCTCTCGAACCATGGAACCACAGCTCAGGACGATGTCTGGGTTCTCATAGCCAGCAATTAGCTCGTCCATGATAGCAGGGTTTCGGGCTACGTACGTAGAGAAGTTTGCCAAGTCTCGACGCATAACGTTGTTATAGATCTGCGCTACGTGCTTTCGAGCCTATGGAAATGAAGGGGAGAGAGAGATATCTTTACCGAACGAGGAAAGCATCCCACACAAAATTCTCGGCCTAGCACTAGCAGTCCTGCTGCCTCCATCCTCAACCCTCTGCCTCGCGCTTCTTTGCAGGAATCACTTCTCTCTCTCTCTCTTCTCTCTTGCACTATCTTGATCCAGTTCACACCCATTTGGATCTACAATGCCTGGCCCCAGAGCTATGTACCTCGAAGGATAAGCTGGGCATACTAGTCAGGAGCTTTACTATCAAGTTCTCCTTAATCAAATGCTCTGACAACGTGGCGCATTTCTGTGGGCTGGATTCACTGTCCACCTGACAGGGACGGTGAAGTAGGAGGGCAGCTCAGTTTGACAAAATGCGGGACTAGGCATTTAAGGGGATAGAAAGCTAAATAATAGACAGGTGAGGCGGTGGTAAGGAGAGGAGAATAGAAAAGAGCAAGAGGGTGCGAAGAGAGGACAAGGCAGGATGCTAGCGGATGGAGGTGTGCAAACTAAGTTAAATGAGAACCGTCCAGGCAGCGACCTACCAAACATTCGTCCATTCGAAGAGAAAGACAGACCAGAAGGACAAAGCCAAAGAAGAGAGAAGGAGTGAGAAAGGAAGAGAGAAATCAGGCGGGGAAGCCGGCAAGGTGTCAATCTACCTCTCCGTAGAGCATCAACTTTATCTGATTTAGTCGCTTGGTAACTTCATCTTGGCTCTACGAGGTATAAGGAGTCAGCCGTCTTTCGTATACGTATTGATAGGGGAGGGCCAAGCAAAAAATCCGCGCAAAAGAGAGAGCTTCACCTGCTCCAAGGCCTGTTTCTGATCGCTCGTCAGCGGTGCGGCTAGGGCCTCCTTGAGCTGCTTCACCAGCTGCTCGGGCGTCTTCTTCCTCTTAAAGATACTCATTGCTGGCGTTCAGCAGAGCGAGAGACCGACGATGATGTAGAGAGAAGCCGCTGACTCCGCCGCAGCAGTGGGCTCTGCGCCCGTTTGTCTTTCTAGCGTCTGCACTACGCTTTCTTTCCTCTTCGGTGTGTTCACTTCTGTCTTCAGAGAGACTCCGAAGATGTAGGGCAAGCTGGCGATCTCCGAAGCCTTTGCCTCCGTTCTCTACGTAGTGTTTCCCCAGATGCGCTGTCTTCCCTGCTTCCCTTTGAAGACAGGAAGAGGCCAAGGAAGAAACAGCCAAAGGCATCAACGAAGAAGGAGAGAGAAAGAGTGAGAGAGAGCCATACGGATGAGAGTGGAAGAGACGGAATAATCCAAAAAGCGAGCAGAGCAGAGATACAGCAAGAGATGAGAGAGAGCAGAGAGAAAGAGGAACGAGACAAGAGACAGTGGCGCTCTGTGTGGTGCGGCTGGCCGTTACCGCCTCAGGAAAACGACACGGGATCAGGATAGGCAATGATTCAGAATAAACACCGCAATGTTCATTATAAAACCCCATTCATAACATCATATCCAAGAATTTATCATCCCATGGACCAGAAAAAGACCTGCTCCTATGTACGACCACCTACATGAATGTTAAGAATGTTCCCTTCTCATGGTAAATCCTTGAGTTTGATGGGTGTAGCATCACCGTTACCGGCTACCATTCCGTCCAGCACTTTCTCCTTGTAGAAGCTTTCTCCTTGTAGAAGCTCTGCCTCATCGGCTCATCGGCCATCATCACAGGCAGAAGCTTCAAGAATTGAGCTGCGTAAAGAGGCACGAACAGCCAATGTGGAAGCTCCAAGGCTGTTGCTGCGCGCAGGATAGAGAAGACAGAGAACAAGGCGAGAGGAGCAGACCTTGAGATACTTGCTCTTGCCGTAGTATCTGAATAGACAAGCTGAAGTAAGTGCATAGGCGGCGGGTGCCAATATGCTGCCGGCTGCTTGGCGGTGAAAGAATGAGTACCAGCCATCGCGACTTCCCAAGAAGAGGATCAGATAAGCGGACGGGCGCAGCAGGCTATGACGCTGTAGAATCGGACTCTCCGGCCGCGGCGATCGGGAATCCTGAGCTGCCCAAGCCCCCAAACCGTCCTCCATTCAGGAAGCCCGGATCTTCGAGAAAGAATCAGGTGTTCGGACCCTCTGCCAGTTCAGAGCCTTCGCCAGTTGTCATGTGTGATATTCCTCTATCACCTGCTAGGCGACCCATGGAGTTGACTGAAGCGCTTTCATTGGCAGAAAGGAAAGGGTACGTCTTGTCTGGCTGTACCTTACGAGAACTCTTCCAAGGGTCTCTCGACCTCTGCTCTGAACCACTTCTTCTTCTCCGTCTAGTCAGAAGATGGAGATAATGAGCGAGTCTGAGAGAACGCAGGGTGAATCTTTCCTGGACCGTCATGCGACAATGCTGACCGCCTGCCTTGGTAACATTAGTACAGCGGTAAGACCGTGACTATCACTCTATTCTATAACCACTTGTCCAAGGCCGTGTGCTAACACTCTCTCCGTCCTATGGCACCCTCCAGTACAATCTGGTCATCATTGATTATGTGCTAAAGATGATGAATGAGGATTATCCCTCGTGGGGCGTGTCCTTCACCTCCCTCATCGCAGCTTGCTCCCTCGCTGGAGCTATTGTCGGCCAGCTCACATTTGGATATATTGGAGATGTGATGGGGAGAGAAAAGGTAACATAAGTCACCACGTTGAAGTTTCTGCTTCTGTTGCGGGTTCGATGCTAACTCTCCTAACCTCCGCTGTGCGCCCAAGCTATTCCTTAAGTGGCTGTGGCTTTCGATTTCTGACATTGTCTTCGGCTCCATTTCTCCAAAGAGTTTATTATGTTGTTGCTCTGTTCGGATGTATATCTCTCTGTCTGTCTCTCTGTCTCAGAATCTTACCGTGGTACTCCGACCGACTATTACAGGGCATGATTCTCACCCTGGCACTGTCAGTCCTAGGTGCTGCTTTCAGCAGTGCTCTCACCTGGGGCAACCATGTCGTCTACTACGTTCTCGCTCTCTCTCGGTTCATCTTAGGGCTAGGCGTGGGCGGAGTGTATCCTCTCTCGGCCACTTCCGTTGCGGAGTCAACTCAGGGAGATAGTGGAAAGGCTTTCCGTGTGGCATTAGTATTCTCTTTCCAGGGCTGGGGTCAGCTGCTTGGGCCTGTTGCTGTAGCTGTGTGTGTGTCTCTATTCTCTACATCACAGTTTACCTGGCGACTAGTGCTTATGCTAGGGGTCTTGCCTGGCACGTTCGTCCTCTACCGCTCTCTGCGTAGCAGAAGAAATTCACATGGTGTACCAGTAGGGTCTGGAGGTAGTCAACCCTCTTTCCTGTCTCTGCTGAGTAGAAGAGAGTACTGGGGAAAGCTTGCTGGGACAGCTGGGACGTGGTTTCTGTTCGACATTTGCTTTTATGGAAACATTATTTTTGCACCAACAGTTCTTAACGCTGTCTTCGACTTTAAGGACAGTGATGTGGGCACCACCGCCGCTTACTCAGCTCTATTAGCAGCCATTGCCCTACCTGGCTACTACTTCTCCGTCTGCTTTGCTGAGAAGCTTGGCAACAGAGTGATACAGCTTCAAGGCTTCGCTATGATGACAGTGATCTTTGCCGCTATGGGCTGCTGGTATGAGGAGCTACAGCGACAGAAGGGCTTGCTTCTCCTTATATATGGACTCACCTTCTTCTTTTCCAATTTTGGACCCAATGCGACAACATTTGCACTACCAGCTGAGACCTATCCTCCAGAGGTCCGGGGTCGCTTCAATGGGATCTCAGCTGCCGCAGGAAAGCTTGGGGCCACCTTAGGGGCAGCCTTGTTCAAGCCTATCTTCGTGAGCTATGGGCCTGCAGTGGTATTGATCCTCTGTGGGGTTGTGTCTTTTCTAGGATGGCTTCTCACTTATTTATTCGTGGCTGAGAAGGCAGAGCGACGTGACAGTAAGCCACCACCTTCAAACCAGCCAGGGGTGGTAGTTCTTTGAAGGTTGTAGCTAGGCTAGATGATCTGCCTTGGGGAGTAACCCTCTTCCGCCATTGCTCCAGGCTATAATCTCTTTCATTGACTATCCAATCCTGGAACTGTGTCGCCTTTCAAAGGCTCGAACGGTAGGCGCAGTGGACTCAGGAGGATGGATCACAACTTTTTTCTCTTTCACCCCCCATTTGCTAAGGTTTGAACCCCACTTTTTTTTGTTAAGCTATGATAGCGGTCGATTATATCCCTGTTTAGTCGTAATGTGAGATAAAACGGGAAAGGACCCGGCTATTCAACAGTGAAAGAGGGAGCAGGACAACCTAGAACTGTTCAAGAACGGATACAGAGAGGCGGAGTTGGTTGGAGGTTAGATGAAAGAGAGGTCTATTAATACTAAGAATCCTTCTATTCCTCGTCTTCCTCGTCCTCTTCCTCCTCTTCTTCCTCTTCCTCTTCTTCAGTCTTGCTCTTCTTCTTTGGTCTCTCCTCTTCCTCTTCATCTTCCTCCTCGTCTTCATCTCCTGCTTCCTCATCATCATCCTCGTCTTCATCATCATCCCCAGCTTCCTCGTCGTCATCGCCACCATCGTCATCGTCGTCGTCTCCTCCCTTTATGGGTGGACAATGTAGGGAAAACACATTAGAAAGTGACTTGGAAGGAGAGGAAAGGGGGAGGGGGAAATTGCTCACCTCATCATCATCATCGTCGTCTCCGCCGAAGTCTTCGTCGTCATCATCATCGTCATCATCACCTTCGTCGTCCTCTCCTCCTTCCTCCTCCTCGTCTCCCTCGTCATCATCCCCCGCCTCCTCCTCATCATCATCCTCTCCGCCATCATCATCGTCATCATCTTCAGCATCCACAGGCTTGTCAGTCTTCCCTGGTGCGAGAGAGGTAGGGAGAGCGAGAGCCGGCTTCTCCAAAATTTCTGCATCTAACACTGCATGCTTGCTCGTGTGCTCTGCTGCCACTGTGTTGAACTTCGACCGACTCGTCCGGTAGAGATCAGTCTACAATAGGGATTCAGAGAGGGATGAGAGACACTGAGGTGAGCACTAGAGGGTATTGGACCGATTATACAGCGTGCACTCACGATATCTGGCATAAGTCCGTCATCAGCATTGGGCTCAGCCATCAACAGTCTGATAGTGGTGAGAAGGGTGCTAAGGTTTACAGAGGGGAGCCATGAGCCCTGTTAAGAGAAGGAAGAGAAGACACCGTAATGGGTGTAAGTGAAAGAAGCATCAGTGTCTGCATACGCATTCCTTCCGAATGTAGTCTTGTCTCCCACCTTGGGCTGCATCTTGAGCGTATCTAAGCAGATCCTACCCTCGTTATCGATATTAGGATGGTAGATCGGGGTAACAAAGCGCACTGCCGGAGGCTCGAAGGGATATCTGAGAATAGTTCAAGAGTCAGAATGCAAAGCACTTAATACCTCCGTGTTTGAGGAGTGACCGTACCTCTCTGGCACTACTATTGAGAGCCTGAAGAGTCCTGACTCGTAAGGTGTACCTTCAGGTCCTCTAATCTCTGAAAGGGCAAAGAGAGCATTGAGATAATGAGGCGAAGCTCAGAATTAGAAGGGGTGGACAAGGCGTCACTTACGGGCTTCAAGCTCATTGAGCTTGTCATCTACCGTCCATGCAGAGATACCTATAAAGGAAGATTGGCCATGAGCCTCTGCATCGTGCAGTTATAATGCTCACTATAATCTAGCGTACCATGAGGTGGCTCATTTGCGAGCATCTCTAGCTCTTTCTTCATCCGTGCCTGCATGGCCATGTTGATGGGACTGACTGCTACCATCTATGCTAGACGTGATGAGCACTAGTGATTGAGCACGAAGTAGGCTACGCCACACTGAGATGTGACGCCTAAGCCGGTCAACAAAGAAAACTCCAGCTACTTCGTGCACAAATGGCAGAGCAAGAATCTGCTACCACGTTATCCCCTCAAACGCGATCGTGCTTATCGCTCAAAACTCAAACGCAGAGAGGAAGAAAGAGACCGGCGACGGAGATGAGGGACAAACCTGGAGAGCAGATCAAACTCAAAGCCGCCCCGCTTCCTAGTTTCTCTGCGTCTTGATCTTCTGCTGTCTTCGCTGCGGCTTCCAGGCAACCCCCGCACCGCTCGCTTGAGGTACAAACGCCGTCCGTCCGCTGTGCTTGACGAGGGAACTGAAGGATAGGGCCTAGAACCTCAGAAGAGACTTGATAACAGAGAGAGGCGGGGGAAGAACTGTAGCCGAGATGGAAGCTCAGACAGAGGAAGAGTGTTGAGAAAAGCAAAGACAGAGGTGAATCAACTCGGCAGACAGAGTTAAGCAGGAGATATGGCACTTGTTAATCATCAAGATGGTGGAGTTTTGAGAGAGAGGGAGTGGCTAGAGATCTGGGGAAGTCGGAAGAAAGGGATGTAAGAAGAGGGAGAGAGAGAGGCAAATAGCGAAACAGAGAACCGATACATTCATAGGACAGTGGATCGAGACAGAGTTCCGCCGTCCAGTATAAATGCTAGCGATAGCACTCGGAGAGAGACAATTTAAGGGACAAGAGATTTGGATACGCATCACCTCGATTTCCTACTACCATGTTAAAACTCATATTACTATTACTAATACTAGTGCTATTATATAGCGCATGCATGAGATACTACTAGACTAAGGGAGGTATGATTACTGACGGACTTGACCACCAATATACACAAATTTGCTCCAAATGAGAGAGCACGAGGATGGGTAGGTAAATTAGACATTGTAGTCAAACTTTAAGTGAAAGCGTGAGTAGGAGTAATATGCCTGAACAAAAAAGGAGCCGGCTTCTCAGTCTCTCCATAAGGGTCGGCACGTTTAAAAAGCCTAGACAAACTCTATACGGGTACTCAAACAGGAGACAGCAGCGGAAGGTACATCAGAAAACTATATCTCCGCTTGGCGGGTGGGCCAGACTATGCAAAGTTAAAGTAATTTGAGCTCGAGCATGGCTGGGTGGGAGCCATCCACACAAGACCTACACTAGACGTAGATAATTGAGGGTGGGTGAGCCCTTGTTATACCTAATTGAAGGTACAATAGTACACTAGCTGACAACAAAAATGGGCGGGTGGTGCTTTCTACAAGGAAGCTAAAAAAATTATTACTCCCGCTTGAATTATTAATGTAGGCTGACACTAACTACGGATTCAATGCCGTAGCGCAATAATAGGCGTTGGCGGTCCAAGAACAGTCCTTTCATTCTGGAGAAAATTTTGAAATCTTATTCAACGGGTAACCATCGCTTTATCACTAATACAAGGCTCACCTGTTCCACAAAATCATGCCCAGGGGTTTCTTATCCCAAATCTGTTCTTCGCCCCACCACACTGAGATCAATTTTGGCGGGAAAAGAATGATAAGGGGTACGAGTCAGGGTACCAGTTCTGGAACACTTTTGTAAAAAAACAGACTCGCCCGATTCATGTCAGAAGCTCAGATGGCCTTCTCATGAAAGCGATGAGTCCGTACCTCCTTATTATGCTGTTCCTAGACCTCGTGTCAAGATCCTCCGTGGTCTGTTCTGCGCTCTCCAAGTGTACGAGTAGCCAATTTTCCAGAGGCGTAAAACTGCATTACCCACTGTGAAACAGAGATACCCATACATTTGCAATTGCTGCAGTACCTGGCAGATGTATGTCTCCTCTTCGTCTTATCTGTTTGCTGCTCTTCTTGCTCATCAGCGATATTGCCATCATCTTTAGCTTTCGTGCTTTGACCTTGTCTACTCCTCTTCCTCTTGTGTCTTTGTGCGCGGCCTCCCCTGTTCTGCGCCCTTCGTAGCCGATTAGAGAGGGAGTCCTCCTTGACCATTAGGCGAGACTCATTCTTCTCTTTCTCTTGTTCTATCTTCTTCCACTCTGACGCAAGTAGTAGAGTATGGGTGAGAAGTCTTGCTGGTGGTTGTTCAACCATCACTCTGTTGGCCCTTCGTTGTGGCATCGTTCTCCTTCTTTTACCCTTCTTGTTGGAGCCAAAAGGGTGAAGGTCATTATCGGATACAATAATCTGATATGATCTCCATCCTTGAAAATCTATCCCTTGCCTTTGCAGGCTTCTCTTATCCCTGTCACTGAATGCATCTAACGGTAAAGGGTCCACCCGAGGCTTAACCTGTCCGTACGATGATGCAGGACGAACGTTCTCTTTCATCTCAGATGGGTTTACCTTCTGCCTGTTGACGGGCCAGATGCCAGCGCTTTCCCATGACTTTGCAGTGACATCCGGGCTGACTGCCTTCCTGAAAGCCTCGTAATAAACTCTCGCTCTCTGATCTCTTGGTAGAGATCTGCCTTTCGTCTCAATCAATCTTACGGTAGCAGCTACGATTGGCTTTCATTATTAGAAAGAGTGAATTATTTTCTTCATTAGAAAACCAAAGTAGTAGTAAGAAGCTAATAACCGCAAAAGGTCAAAAAGACAAGAAGCAGAAGAGGAAAGCAACAAGGAAGAGTCTTTTCGATAAACAACGCCATGAAAGCAACCACCCACCAGAAGAAGAAAGATGATGATGGTGTTGACCACAGTGAGGACAACTCAACAAACATTTGCATTTATTTTTTGTTGTATTCATCTTCATCACGTTGTTGAGCCCTTCTTCTCCTTTCTTCACTACTCCCAATACTATCGTCCAAGGCTCCACCACTTCACCAATAGCGTCCATCTTTGTTAGATTTGGTCGCGCCAATGCTGCCGTGCTCTGCCGACAACAACATGCCACCACCATAATCACCATCATCAATTCTGAGTACCGACGCAGAAGGCATGAATTTCTGTATATTATAGGGAAGAAGGACATCTATAGCAGCAGCATGAACGATAATGATGGCTTGCTGCCTTTCCTCTTCGTTGTTGTTCTTTTGATTACAGCCGCTCCGAGTATTCCTATAAACAAGCAGAAGTGCTGTTAATAGCAACTCTATCTCTTTACAATATAAGTCCCGCCGATCCTAAGAGGCATGGTAGCAGGAAGCAGTCATTTTACCCGTGCTTCATCTTGCCGAGGCCACCAAGTGTGCCCTTGTTATTGCTTTCAGCCTTTTCTGAATCTCATTTCGGTCACCAGCAGCAGCATGCAGCCCCTTTCCCGATAGGATAGCTACAGTTCTCTACTACTTACTGCTGCTGCTCGACACGTCGTGATGCCCAGGTAGCTCCATCATCGCCTTCAACAAGCGTTGCTATGGCAAGTAAATACCTGTCCTCTCTTCTTCTTTGCGTTCGAGTAGTAGTAAGTAGGCCATATTGAGGGCTCCCCGGTTGCTCTAGTAGTGAAGAAAGGAAAGTAGTAGTAAAACCACAAGAAAGAAGAACACGAGGGAAACCTAAACTATTCCAAAGCTAGCGCACCACGTACTTGCACTTAGCAACAAGGGAAAACGGAAGAAAAATTTATTATGTCCTGTCATCAACAACAAGGGAAAAGAAGAAGAAGAACCAGTGACTACTACCACCATATGCATATAATATTACTCCATAACAAATAGAGGAAAGGGGAAAGAACGAAGCTGCGGAGATCGGATCCATCACAGAGACAGCAGGAAGGCGGTTAGGCTCATCACTTATCATCATCATAATCAAGCGAAGCAGGAGAAGAACAAGAAGGAACAACGAAAAAGAGTAAGCCCTACCTTACCTTTTATTAGATATAAATAAAAGAAGTTCAATACGGATCAAAAGCCCCGAACGACGCTGTGCATGGCTGTTCGGCCCGATCAGATGGTCGTACATTGTGTCAATAGGCATCAGCCGGAGTCTTATGCCCAAACTAAAACTATACTCTCCAGTATCGCTGTCTTCTCTACTCCGCTAACTCTACATTGAGGTTTCCACTGTATTCTACAAGGGACTGACCACATTGACGTGACGAAGCCGCCGTGAACCTTAATCAGCGATTGGCGTGCCAGTTCGCAATAAGAATGATTAAATGGGCATTATTCCATACAGCCAAGTGGATATGTCGGTTATGAGATCCACAAGGGACACCGCCCCCACCCTGGACAAATCCTCACTAACCTCACAGTATAGTATGGAAAGATTACTATTTTGCAACCTTAACCGTAGGTTAGTCGGGAACTAACCTTCAAAATTTCATTTATTTGGAAGCTTTCCTTTGAGGGGTGACAGTATCCTTCGGTCACCCTAGGGGAATATCTAATACCTTCCCTTCTAGAGGTTGAAGTCCTGGGAAATGATGCATGGCCTCATTGACCATCTAAAAGATGACCTGTCTCTTTCTCTCCTCCCCCTCACTTTTCTCTCTATCCTCTTTCTTTCTCTCTCCCTGTCTCTCTCTCTATATTCTCTTTCTTTCTTTCCCTCTCTCTCTCTCTCTCTCTCTCTCTCTCTTTCCCTTCCTCTCCTTGCCGCTGCCGTCTCTTCACACCACAGCACCACCTCACTTCCCTCTTCCCTGTCTTGTACAAGTCAACTCATCAGCTTCGACTTCAGCCTCTGTCACCTTCCACGAGGCCTTCGTGCTTGTGCCACTTCCCTCGTCAGAATCTAATCCTCCACGCCCAAGACACCCGACCGCCCCGCACGGAGAAAAGACAGCCAGCCGCCAGCCGCCAGCCGCCGCGCCAACAAAATCATAACCATGCCTGCACAGAGCATCTTCATCGTGGCTGCCAAGCGGACGCCTTTCGGTAAGTCGTGCCGTGAAGCGCAGTGAGAAGAGAAAGAGAGAAAAAGAGAGAGAGAGAGAGAAAAAGAGAGAGAGAAAACGTTGTCGCTCGTTTGATCGGCTGCAAGTGCGAGAGAAAGGGTATGATAGAGAGATGTACCGGTAGAGCCTTAGCTATGGCAAGGCAGGGGCGCAGCGAAGTTGCAACCAGACATGTACAAAGTCTAACCTAGACCTCGTCACAGGCGCTTTTGGAGGCAAGCTGAAGCACCTCACAGCTACAGATCTAGCCGTACACGCTGCTAAGGGCGCCATCT
>FLMG01004372.1:0-10491 GCA_900088475.1 Hyphochytrium catenoides
TAGCCCCTCCAAAGATTCAACAAATAGTTTGACAAACTGCAGCCCTACAAGGTTACACCAAGCCTCAAACGTCTTAAAGTTGCTCTCCTTCAGACAACCAATTCTGATAGCCGGCATAGACACATCAAAAAATGCCTGTGCTGAAAGAAGTTGAGAAGCCACAAACTACCAAACGTCAAGCTTCTGCTTGGATCTTTCAGTAGAGAATTTTGACTATGCTATCCTTCCTCTTTCATTCGTGTCGGGGGTCTCTTTTTATAGCTCGTCGCCCTTCTCTCTTGCGTCCTCATTCACTCTATCTTTCTCGATGGCTCTCTCCCTTTTAAGGGCCAGTGTTGGATCTTTCACTTACTATCAATATCTGGCGTCTCCTGGAAGGCGTCATGGCACACTCCTATGACAGCAACCTTCTAGGTTTAACGCTGCTGTTGACCTCTGAGGTAGCGCACATTTCGTGACTGAAAAGTGGTTAGTAGGGTGGTGACAAGATGATGAGCAGCTCGTGAATTGGCGATTGCCCAGATGCCCGTCTCAACCTTACACAATAGGAAGGGCAAAAGCCGTCTCTCCCTTGTGCCAAGTACTATTGACCTAACTAGGGACAACCTTACAGCGGAGTCTGGCTCAAGATTGCATTAACCAAAGTTGGGTGCTGCAGTCACGAGCTGAGGGGTATCGTGTAGGCTCAAACCCAGATGCAAACATTTGGCAATTCATCATTACGATGGGAGAATCTTCAGTACGTACCAGCCGCTATAGGCCATAACATTGGAGATTTGTGCTTCAATCACTTTAGATGACAGGCAGACTAATCCCTAGCTGGGCAGAAGACTTCTCTCTTCTGCTTCCAACGTTAAGCGACATTAGACCTCCGTCGATAACTGTAACACGCCTTCGTTTACTGGAATCTGTCTTCCGCCATCCAGATTGTCTTATCTTGAATCGCCCTCTACCGAACAATCTGCTGAACCTCCTCGCCGATTGTATACTTCTAAGCGAACGTCATCAAATAATGAAGATTGGTAAAGAAGAAGAGAATCGCAGTAGTGGGCGTGTTTCAGCTCCCTCCCTCCCTGTCAACATCTGAATGATGGGTGTTACAAGTGGTTCATAGTAATCGATAAATATAGCTTTCTATTGGTTCTTGAATGATCTAGTTTACAGTAGTTCTGCCTCATCTGCCCTATTAAAGATAAAGGGGTAGATCAGTGCGTTTATCCTTGATCAAGACGGAAGATGTTTGCGATTCGCTCTGGTTGACAAAGGGAAAGTGGTTACAACCCTAAAAGGACGAATCGCCGAAACAAATGAAGGATAGAGTTATCCTCTTCTTGCTTCCTGCCTCCGCACCTTCGCTTTGCCTGTCCAGACGACTTGATTGGAGCTCTCAATGGCACCAGCAGCGGCTCTATCTAGGGATGAACGCCGCCCGGCCGCAGCTTAGGGATGATCGCCGGCCGCAGTTCCTGCCGCAGGGCGGACTAAACGATTAGACAGTAAGCGTTATGATCATTCACCGTCATGGTAAGATGGACACTGTGTAGGATGTCACGTTCTAACTCTGAAATATGCGGCCCCAAAACCATTAGCTGGCCGATGAACAGCCACGCTCCCAGAAGACTATCATCTAGACATTTGTAAGATCCATCAGCCTCAGCGGTCAAGAAGCATGGCACTAGAGTCAGCTAGAAGGTCCTCGCTTGAGACTTGGCAATCGATGCAAGCAGAGACGAGGCCGGACAGTCAAGGTGCAATTATGGAAGAGTCGCTCTCATCATCCCGATTGATTTCTAAAATTTTGATCCACCTTCTAGACGACAGTGATAGCGGAACAGCTCCAGAGTGGGTCTTTAGTCAGCTTTGGAAGCAAAATGCCATACAGAAGTGCAAAGTGGGGATGCCTGACACGGTAAAAGTAGCCCAACTTGAATTTTTCTTGCTGTTAGGCTCACCTCGAGCGGTAACGATTATGCAGATTATTTTCGAAGATGGTCTCCCGAACCGTTGGTTATTTACCAACAGGGAGGGATTTATCTGTAAAAAGAAGGCCATGCAGAGTGCTGATATTCTAGAGCGGTTCCTCAGAGTGGCAGCGACTAATCCAAGAGCGGACTCCGCAAAAATCGCTGTGCTGCGGTAAAGAGAGTTGACCATTCTCATGCGAGTTGCCTAACAGAGAGACCTGACTGACCTTTCTTTTCTATAGGTTTGTAAATGGTTCTCACCATGTCATAGGGGAAGAGGAGTTCCGCATTTTTATGAGTCACTGGCCGCGCCATGATATTCATATCGCTGCGCTACAGGTGGGTACTTCTATGGTTATCGAGTCCCAGAAAGAAGAAAAGAGTAAGTGTGGAAGGCTAGATCAAACTAATGTGTGCAAACCGCAGCCATATGTACAGAGTAAAGGCGAGAACGGCACCGTCTACCTAAACCAATACACCGCAGTATTGACAGAAGAAGCTCAAGGGCTTTTGGCTAAACCTTTGCACTGCACAGACAAGTTCGAAGGTGTTTACAAGCAAGCCGGCGAGGGGCGCACGTCCGATGTCTTCAAGGTTAGAAGCAGCAAGTGTCGACCATCACAAACTAGGTCCTCGGCTAATTTGCGGTGCTGACAGGAGAGAAACAAGTCCTTGGCGAGTAAGCTTAACTCAGACCTGGACTCGATCACAAATAATGTTGTGCGATACATCGAGTCCTTTAACCGCGTCAGGGTGAGGACGCTGTCGCTCGAGTATACAGTTGATGATGATGACCAGGTTCGTTAGTCAAAGCACCTCATGAAGTCCTTATCAAATCCTTCATTTCAATTACTTGGGCTGACGTTTTCCGCCATTCAGATCTGGCTATTATGGTGCCGTGGAGTTACCCTTCAGCAGCTTGCAGGTATAGAGACCATTGAGAAAGGAGTCGGGCCAGAGCTACCAGCAGATGTAGCCTCCAAAGACCAACTGGAGCATTTGGAGGAGTCCCAACTAGTGACTCGGCAGATGGAAGATGCCATGAAAACTCTCGGCCGACCAGAGACTGCTTCTGCCCCAAGCCAGCCAAGTGGAAGTGGACCATCAGAAGGAGCTATGGCAAGGTAAGCTAACTCTTTTTCAAAACGCCGCTGTGGAGTCACCCTATAATCCAGGATGACAGACAATTCTAACCTTTACGTTCTTTTGGCATGTGGGAAGGCGAGGCTTGAAGGGAACCGTGCGGAAACGGGACCGAAGGGTACAAAGTGACTCTATCGTGGTGGTAGAGGATACTGCTGCGGGGCAGCATGATGATCAAGAGGTGGCGATAACCGTATCAGGAGACGGTCGAAAACACTTTCCGACGCCATTTCGGTGCTACGGAGACTATTGCTCCTACAAGCTCTCGGATCCTGCTTCCATCAAACAAAAGTTGATGCCTTCTCTAGCTTCAAGCCTTTTCTCCACAGAAGAGTGGCGGGATATTGGTAAGTGTTGGGTACGCCACCTCTCTGTGACAGCCACTGCTTGGAGTGTGACTTGATGGTCCCTCAATGTACATGTTTGTTCTATCTAGCTTCAGAGATGCAAGGCTACAATCCTCTTGAGCATGAAGAGATGTCCCCTAGAAAGGCGGGCCAATACTTTGCTACAATCACATACAAGAGCATCCTTCTGGCAAGAGAGGAACGTCGAGGACTAAATGAACAGCAAACGGTAACGCTAGCGCACTCCATCTCGTCATCGTCACCTGCACTTACCCACTGCTACCCGGTTTATATTTCTTTTGTAGAGGCAACCTGAGTTTCTGCTTGGCTCAGAGGTAGGGAAAGACAGCAACAGACTGAGAGGCAAAGGAGTTGGGCAATCTCTCCTCAAGCAGACAGGTGATGCAGACTTTGGCGCTCGTTATATGCCTCTTCTAATCAGTCAGTGCACCTCATATGACTGGACAATATTGACTTCAATGTCCACTGAATCAACAGAGCTTACAGTCATGCGTTCGCAACAACGTCTTGCGCGTGAGGGGACAACAGGGCTAGCAAACTACTACCGGCACGTGAAAGTGTGCGCTAATTGCTTCACGATATACTCTATTTTAGATAAGGCGCGAACTCTATTGCTGGTGAGAGTGCTACAGCGCATAGGTCTCCCTTATGCTCGTTGCCGTCATACTCTAATCGATTGAATGGGAACCTTCCCACCTCATGCAGCAAAAGTCTCTTCAGCGATCAGAGGAGGCTTCTTCAAAGAGTAGAATTAGGGCCATCCCAAAAGCCATTCACCCAAATCAAGAGAAGACTCCGGCGTCGCCGATAGTCTCATCCGGTAATAGTTCGAGAGATGGCTCTGTCCCTGATACGACGACAACAGTGGACAAGGGACCCATAGTTCTTGAACACGATAAAGAAAAGTTACCAGCCATCACCTCGCCCTCTGCCAACAAAGGTGAGTTTTCACGATATAGTGTGCACTCACATTACCAAACTCAAGAGGAGAGGCCATAACATGACCTTCAACTTGTAGGCCACAGGCCTAATGGCAAGTATTTACGTTCCAACCCTCAGAACCTCATCAAGTCTCCAAAGGTGAGCCCAGTCTAAGCATCTTAAAAGGATGCCCTCACTAAAAGCCATGTCTGCACATAAATCCGTAGAAGGTTACGGCGATCGACGACTATCTTCGAGGCTCGCCTAACGCTCTTAAGGTTCCAAAGGACGTAGAGGACGAGCAGCGCACTGAACCAACAAAATGCGAACTAAGAGAGTCGACCCCCACTGCACCATGTGCTGGCATACTTGTAGTCGCAGGTAGTTGTCTGCATGGATTGCATGTTCCCATCCATCCCTTCCTCGGTAACTTCCGTTCATCTTGCTAGAGGAAGACAAAGAAGGCGCTGCACGCATTGTGAGCATCCTGCTAGAACATCATTTCGTGGTCCACATTGCCAAGAGTTGTGAGGAGGTATGATCGACTTCAAGACAAAAAAGACCGTCGGAGGTCAATTGAAGCGAGAACTTCTTATAGCTATCCTTGCCTCACCTCTCATATCGTTGACCATAGGTTATGGATTATGCGGGGAGGATCGGCCCTGAAGAGGTTCAGGCATTTCTAGTCGATCGGAATTTTGCAACCTTAGGCGCAGGGTCTCTTACTAAGCAGATCCGGCAGCTTGAAGAGGAAAGGGTTCGTTGCGCAAGCCTATTCTTTCTAACGCTCCCGCTAAATATATGGGTGTTGTAGGCTACGCAGCTCTCCCGAAAGCGTCCCATCATCTGCACGAGTGATCGTACGGCTCCAGAGGATCTGCGAAGCTACATGGAGGTAACTCCATGCCGTAACTCATGTGACCTGTACCTGTTAACATAACCTTGCGTTTAGGCGGGAATGGATGGATGTATTGGCAAACCTGTCACTGCCGAGGCTCTGCTGAGTACTGTCACTGCCGCAGTTCCATCTCACAAAACCTTAAATGCTTCTTTAGTAGGATCAGAGAAGGGTAATGGCCGTACTCTTTGTTGCTCATCTTCTTCCTATGAATGGTTCCTTATGGAAATACTGATCATAGCCCTCATTAGGTGCTGAGCGCACGAGCTCAAACTTAGAGACCCGCCAACTCCACGCTGTAGGGAGGTCTACTGCTGTGGTGGCATCGTCAATGACCAAGCCAGGTGGCTCATTGGCGGAAGATAGAGTAGACGAGATAGTTCACAGAAGATTTCAGGTGGGCCCTTTACTGTTCATGACTACCTCTCGCAGTTGTAGTCTCGACTATCAGCAACATTCCTCGTTAGCTGAGTAATTTTCTCAGATGGATGCGGACACTTGCATTCCATACTGCGTCATTGGTAGAGCCCCACAAGATGGGGATAGAGACAGACAACGCTTCTTTTCCCTTGTGGTCACTCATGACACATTCGACACCTATGAAAGGCTGCAAATACTCTTCACACAGATTGTTGGCAAGTATCCCGGTCTACAGGTGACACAACGACCACACAGACTTCCCAAATGTGGTGACCACTGAGGAATCCGCGTCACCTTCCCTCCAGGTGCTTCTTTGGAACTACCCGGGACAAGCTTTTACGACCTTCCGAAGGGATGTGAGCCTGAATAACGTTTACTTGGCGGACTGTCTAGACGCTCTTCTTGTTCATGGTAGGAAGAGAGTACTTCATCTAAGGATATTGACCGTCTCGTTATGCTTTTGAACCTCTTCTCCGTTGACCACTTTTGTCACATAGCTGGCTCTTACGGAACGAGAGAGTTCAACAACACACACCCTTTCTACCTGCTAGGGTAAGTCCTCAAACGACACATGCTTGTCTTTGAAAGAGGCTCATTTTGCCGCGTAAACAACTCTCCTTGTTGGCGGTGCAGGTTTGGGAATGGCGCAAGCATTTCATTATATCACGCGTATGCTCACCATTCGGACTACGTCCGTGGTATCCTATCCTTCAACGGGTTCACCTTTGTGGACTCGCACCTTGCAGGTATGGGAAGTAGATTAACCACTACTCTGCGAGATGTAAGAGTAGTTGTATTGAAGTGTATCTTTCATCCACTCTATCACCAGGCATCGTACATGATTGTCTCAACGTCTTCAACTGCTCACCGCCATCGCGCCCAGATCTACCCGTTTACTTTTATACGCGTTTCATTTTCAGTGGCCAATACCTATCAACCGTAAGCGGATGTTGACGTTAGTTGCATGAGCCTCGTCTTGGCCTTAGCCGCTCCGTCCTTCACTTCCTCCTACACTCTGTAGGTGTCAACTCCGCTAGCACTCAACTTGTACACGGCTGTTACCAATCCTATAACGCTTGAGGGGCGGGTTCAACTCTGTATGGGCATACTGAAGCATGTTGACCTAAGATCGTTGCTGGACAAGATTGACGTAAGTTAACTTCTTCCAGATGCACTGTCTTCGCGGAAATTTTTCCTTAACCGTTAATACGCCTCACTGGGGTTACCAAACCTCAACCGTTCTCGTGCTTCCTCTGTTATGGTCGCCAACCCCATTTAGGCTCCACTCGTTGTAGTCCAGTCCCAGCAAAACGGGCTAGTGCGGCCGCTCCACGGAGATATGTTCATAGAGAAAAGAGGAGGGAGTAGTGCTTCAATACACAGGTCCTTAAAGAACAGAAAAGCACCCTGTGTTGTCCGGTAAGGTTTGATGGCCCTAACACTGTCTAGAAGCCGCAAAAAATCGTCCTACTCATCGTATTGCTTTGCCCAAACTGAACTGACGTATCGTACGCTTCAGCATTAGGGGGGGACATGAGCTCTTCCAAGAGAACAAAAAAGCAGTAATGACTCTTGTTGAGCAAATGGTGACAGGTTATCATGAACAATATGACGCTCTGTGGGACCCCAACAAGTATTTGAAGGAGCAACAAAGAGTTGACAAGGATGGTAGGTGCACCGCTTGCAGTACTTCTCTTTTCTCCTATATTGTGTGGCAGAGCCCTGCTTGAGTTTGCCTTGTTCATCTTAAGAACCCGCACGCCCCCTTCACTGTCTTGTCTTTGGCCATTGGTATTCTTTAGGTGAGGCGACGAACGTGGCCCCTCACTTTGAAGATGTCTTTCTTGAGCAAATCCTTAAAGTGGTTAAAGCGGCTGTTCCATCGCCCTCGTTGGCTCAGCAAGAACAAGACTATAGGAGCCAAATTGCGAAGAGCGCAACGGAAGGAAAAACGACAGACCCGAGGACTGACAACGTCCCTGGTATGAAGTACTGATATCTTTCCATTTACTCCTGCGACTGTCGTTCCTAGCTTATCGCACAAGTTTTAAGCGTAAGGCTTGTGAGGAGAGGTGTACCTTCTTCGTGCTCACCGTAGCATCGTCTAAATACTGCAGATGCTTGGCAAGGGTTCAAAAAACAGAAACGTGAAGAAGCACAAAAACTTCGTGCGGCTCTTGGCGAAGTCTCATGTTCCGCAGCGCCAGATCACGCTACACCTGTTCGTGACCCTCTTCGTCCGAAGGCAAAAGGAGCTGATAGAATCGGCAAGGTGATAAACACTGTACATGTTCCCTTTTCCTTCTGCTCTTAATCAAAACCTCCCATTATCTAACTTGTCCTTATTGGAGGTCTGTACTTCTCTTATAACATTATTGGCTCCCTGTCATTGTAGATACAGCTCTTCCAACTACATTCTGACTGCAAAACAAAAGGCATTTATAGATGTACTGGTATTAGAGTCTAACTTTATCTTTGCTTAGACTTTTCTTCCGCTCGACCCCACTCTCGCAGCGTTTGAGAAGTACGAACGCCAGGGGCCAGTTTCATCCTTGCCTTCAGGTATTGTCAAACTGGACTTATGCTTGAGTGCCTGCGTCTTCACCAATCACCATGGCTTTCATCTACCTTAGGTGTACTCAACATGGCAGAGGTGAAGGAGTACATGGGATGGAGGGTGAAGAGAAATAAGAAGAGGTAAGGGGAGTGTTTCTTGTCATACCTTTGGTTGAAAAACGTAGGTCAGCTACTCGCCGCTCATTTTTGTGTGTTGACAGGCTACGCCGCCTCGAACATGCTGCTAAACATATACAAAGAGCTGTACGGGGTTTTCTTGCCCGGAGGGTAGCGCTTGGTAAGTCAAGAGGAACATTTGGCCCTTTTGAAACATGGGACAGGTCACTAAATACACGATACTCCCAGGAAGAAGGCGGGAACAAGCAGCCCGAGTAATTCAGAGGGTGGAACGAGGCAGGCAGGGCAGGAGTCGGGCTAGACAGCGGGCAAAGGAGTTGTGGGCGGTAGGTTACTGGTCCAGACTTGTCAGCCGAATTAAATCCATCTGATGTAACCTCAACTGGGTTTTCCGTCCCACTTAACCGCATCATTGCTCATTCCAACAGGCTAAGATGCTACAGGCACGTTGGAGAGGAATGAGAGGCAGAAAACTTACGAACCGCAAGCGCTGTGAGCGGGCTGCTGTCCAACTTATCCAGAGAGTTGCCAGAGGTAAGATGACCTATAGATATCTGCCAGAGGGGAACAGTGTCAACTTATATGCCAGCGAGGTGTCAAGTTTCAAGATGGCGGGTTTGGTCTCGACATCGTACTAACAGAATGGTCAGGCTACTTGGCCCGAAAATACGTGAGAGGTCTGAAACACAAGCGGAGACAAGCAGCTACCAAGATTCAGAAGGCCGTAAGGGCCCGTCAGGCTAGAAAGAAAGCGGCGAGAAAGCGGAAAGAGCGAAGAGCAGGCATAAGTATCCAGGTGCCGACATCTCATCTTCTCCTCAGGCTTTCCCAAGCCAATCTGTATGAAAGTTGTAGTAGGACAGGGCTTCCATGTTCACACGAGCTACGCTGTGGATTACCTTGATAGCTGAGTCCTCGTGTCACGGTATCCTGGTTTACACTTACAGAGCGTTTCTATGTCTCCTGGAATGCCCATCAACATAGAGAATATACCGGGGCCACCTCGGCCGTCGACGGGCGCGGCGAGAGCGAGATCGTTATTTATTCTCGAAGAGCCAAGCGCAGGGTATTGAGTTTGGTCGTCAGCTGCTTTTAGAGCACAAGCTACAGGGTCAGTACTGGACTGAGATAACCTGCCGTCCTCGAATAGTGCTAGATAGTATGGTCATCAACACCATCTGACGACCCTCGTGTCGGTAGGTACCAAGCTGAAAAGTGAAGTCACTTTGCTTACTCAAGAGAAGGTGAAGGCCGAGAGCGAGGTGGACCGAGTGCTCGCAGAGATCAGCGAATTTGAAGAAGGGATTCGTCTCTTAGAGAAGGATATGCAGGACTTGACTAAATTGGGTAAGGCCATATTGAGCGGAACAGGAGCTCCTACGTCGATGCAGGGAATGGGGTTTTACGTTTGTCATTCAGGCTACTACGTACCGAGTTTATTATGCGGTTGAAGAGTCACCTAACCAAGGTAGTTCATCTACAGAAATCGAGACCGGAGGCGGTCGGGGGTTGAGTGACGACGCTCGGCTTCAGCTTCGAGAGCAGAAAATTCGTCTTGACCGTGAGTTTGGTTTAATGTTGAGTCGAATTGCGGAAAGGAAAGAAGCTCTAGTAAAGCTCGAAAGCAAGCTACAAGCACTGGACACCCAGAGACAATCCAAGGAGGAAGAGCTGAAGGAGCTGGAGAGAAAGCTTGTTGTGCTCTTGGAGGAGCAGCAGATGGAACTTCAGCTTATAAGGCAGCGACAGGAGGCGACCACGGTAGGTCAAACGTTCGAAGACACCACGATTTCTATCCCTTTTAGGGGTCCTTCTGGGCTTTTGCCTACTCTCATTCTTGTTGACTGGTTCAAAGAGTTTATCTATTCTCATCTCCCTCTCCTGTCCAAAGTTTGGCAAGCCGATAGATCGGGCCACAGCTGGTTTTGGCTTGGCTCAGTCGCCGGGAGCATTGGGGTCTGCGAATGGCCCTGCTGGACCTTCTGAAGAACAGAAGCAACAGGCAAACGCTCTAATGCAATCCACTGAGACCATGATGAAGTTCGGCTTTATGAGTACAGCTATGACCTACTTTAGCAGGTAC
>FLMG01004374.1:10893-53522 GCA_900088475.1 Hyphochytrium catenoides
TCTTTCTCTCTCTCGCTCTCTCTGTGGGTCCTCTCTCTCGCTCTCTATGGGTTCTCTCTCTCTCTCCTTGACTCTCACTCTTTCCTCCTCTCCCTCTCTTTTTAATTTCTTGACCTGTGAAATGGCTCAACGTCCCGTTCAAGGCCAAATTACATAGAGCTCCCTCTTGGCAAATGCCATGTACCCTGATGCTGCTTCCACCTACTTTGTAAAAGGATTAGTTAAGGAGGTTGCTTTGTGCCCCAGATGCTAAATTTTTGCTCTGCTTTGCCTGCAGAGGAGGAACGGTGCTCCTCTGAGGCACATCCTGCTCTACGGGCCACCCGGCACAGGGAAAACGATGGTGGCAAAGCGAATGGCCCAGTGTTCCGGTCTGGATTACGCTGTGATGAGCGGTGGCGACGTGGTATGGCACCACTTCACTAAGTGGGCGAGAGTAGTAGGAACACAGAGGAGGTTTGAGACTGAGGAGATAGAAGAGGCCAAAATTCTACAGCGACCGTTATCATCAGGATATGGGACTATGAGAAATGAACGAGCTATCGTGGCTCTGCAACATTAAGGGAGACGGCTAGATCTTTCCACGATACTGATTGAACTATTATGCGTCCTCAGGGTCCTTTGGGCAAGCACGCGGTCACAGAATTGCATGCACTTTTTAACTGGGCCAACACGAGCTCCAGGGGCCTTCTTCTCTTCATCGATGAGGCCGAAGCGTTTTTGGCAAAAAGGAATACCGATATGAGCGAGCCTCTTAGGAATGTGCTGAATGCTCTGCTCTATCAGACAGGAGAGCAGTCCACCAAGTTCATGATGGTAAGCGCGGTAGAAACGTCTTAATGAAGTAGGTATGCGACAGGGAGGGCACTGTATAACGCACCAGGACCCACGAGGCCTCATCATTTTGTTCTCTGAGAGGGCGGAGGAGGGACTGAACTACTCTTTCACGCTCCTGCTAGGTGCTGGCGACTAACAGGCCCGGGGATCTGGACTCAGCAGTTAATGACCGTGTGGATGAGTCTCTGTTATTTGACCTGCCAGGTGTGAAGACAATCAGTGCCAAGCTTCTTCCATCTCTGATTCTTTCCTTCAATCTCACGCAGTCCTCGCTCTCCGTTACTCCCCGTCCTCACTCTCTTTCGACTGCATTCTGTAACGTGTGATGGTCTACTATCGTATCTCATGTTGTCGCCTTAAACAGAGAAGCACGAGCGTCGAGCACTGATGAAGCTTTATTTCAAGAAGTTTGTCCATGACGCACACCTCATGGGAAAGAAGAGCTGGTTGACCTCTCTGGGCCTTCAGAGAGGACCTTCAAGAATCTGCACCGCTGGGATCAGTGACAAAGTGCTGCAGGAGGTGAAGTCCATTACCGTCTTGTGTCCCTCAAAATCTAGTTCTCTCGGTAAAGGGCCACGCGTTATCATCTTCCAGCTTGCTTCTACCTAAACAAGGGCGCCTTTCCAGCTTGACTGCGCCTTCCCGCTCTTTTCCTTATCGGGCAGTCCAAATGAAGGCTGACCTTCGCCATTCTGATTGTTCTCATCCACAGGCTGCTGACAAGATTGAGAACTTTTCTGGTCGAGAGATATCTAAGCTGATGCTCAGCATGCAAGGCGCCGTCTATGCGCAAGAGGCCCCCATCTGCACCTTAAAGCTCTTCAAAAAGGTCCTAGAGCAAAAGCTCACTGAGCACGATAGGAAGGAAAAATACGACAAGACAGCCACGGCCTTTTAGCGACAAGATTTCCATTAATAAATTCTTGCTTTGACTGGCTCTTACCCACAGCAAAGCTGTGTTTAGAACCTGGGCAGGCGTGAAGAGCTGCACAAAGCAACTAAAGCCCAGCTTTTCCCACAGACTCAGGTCTTAAATATGGCCATGGCCTTAGGTGTTCTTATCGTCAGGTGCAGCGTTACTACGAGTAAGATAGCTATAATGGACGAGGCGCCAGACCTGCCCGCCTCGATATCAATTAGTAAAGATGCAGCCTTAAGGTGATCTTTTCCGTGCTTAATAGTAGAGTTGAGCGTAATACGATCGTACCGCTGCATACAACACAGTCGCGATTAGGTCCTGCGAAGGCGACACAGGGCCTTCCTGACTCACAACGAGTCTTTGTGGGCTGTAGCTTTCCTGCCTTAGGTAAGGTTAAACGGGTAATCAGAACGAAGTAGCTTGCCTCTTCTAAGCTATCTCTTGTGCCTTAGAAGAGTCATTGCCGCTTATATTAGTTAGAAAGCTATCGGCTATGCCTCTCCCTACCCTGGCCGCACCATCCTTTGGTAAAACTCGCACTAGCCCATTCGCTACTCCCAAAGTCTGTAGCCTGATGCCTTGCCATGCTCTCCGTAGTATATACGAATCCGTGCAGCCAACAATTTATGCGCGCAGAGAAGAAATCTCCAGCATAGGAGCGCTCTTAACCATCTCTTTCTCTGTTAACTGTGCCTTGCAGTTTCGCGAAGAGGAAGGCGACCACCCAAGTGGTAAGGAGCTAAGTATAGATTGATGCCCCATCAGGGACAGTCTAGTGTACAAACCATGAAAGACGTGTAACCAAAGTAAACGAATTGACGAGTGACGTCCCTTCCTTCTTTTCACAATGGAAGATGGAACTGGTAGCTTCTGTTGCTGGGATCCCCGCGCGTAGGTGTGACACCTAAGAAGTGGACGTCAGTCGACGGGAACACCAAAGAGAGAGTAACAAAAGGTAGCAGCTTGTCAAGATTGACTAGTCCTGAGTAAATGATGTAACTGACCTTGTTGCTGGCTGCTCTGACCCAAAACAAGCTCTTCAATGTCTGAACCTTTTACACCCACTTCTTCTCTCGAAACGTGCTCCAAGAACATCTGAGTTCGAGGGGCAAAGGCAAGCAGGTGATAAGGCCTCCAACGTTGATAAAACAGAGCAGCAAAGTATATCCAAGGAACAAGAAAGAACGTATAACGCGAACTTTAGGCAAGTGCGTGAGAGACTGCCGTTGCGTGCAAAGAAGCAGTCTTACATCGAGTTCCGCTTCAGTTCCTCTTGCCGGCGCCTTCATCTTCATAGCATCCGTCTCCGCGTGGCTCTGGAAGCCAATAGGACTAAAAATATTTACAGGGAGACCGAGCTTTGGTGAGGGCTGTAATCCACTCCCATCCGATGCCTGAAGATGCTGGAAGAGGTTGGAAGTTTGTGACAGATTAAGCTGGTTCAGCGTCGGGTCAAAGCCAGCGTAGGTCCCTATAAAGTGAAAGATAATCAGCCATCCTCTAGACAAAGATCAGGACAGCATGCACTAGTACATAGCAAAACCGCGAAACAGAAGGGTTAAAACAGAAGGGTTAAAGCTTAAATGTCACATCAGCACAGACTATGCGTGGAGCTATTAAACCGGTGAGTAAGGTGACATAGTGGACAGGGGAAGACATAGCAGGAAACTTCAGTGGCCTCTCCTAGGCTTACCATATATCTGGTGCAAGCTAGGCGCGTCAATGATGGGAGGAACCGCCGTCTGTGTCTGATAGAAAGGCTCAAAGGAGCTCAGACCTAGCTGCTGCGGCCAGAATGTTGTCGTGGGTCCCTGTTGCTGCATTTGTGTGGCTGGGAACCACTGCTGCGCCTGATAGTGCTGCTGAGATTGAGCAGCAGCACGTGAAGATGGTGTCGTATCTATTGCTGGTGAGGGGTTCTCTTCCTTAGGCTCAATATAACCCTGATTATCATGCCCATGGGCGGCTCCAGAAGCCGAAGGAGCTCCATCTCCAAAAGTTCCGGCATTATCAGGCTTATTATGGGAAAACATATGCATGAGTAAGGCAAAAAACCTCAAGCCTATCGCCTTCACCTCTTACCCCTGGAACAATGTTAAGGGCTGCTAGACGAGCAGCTTGTTTGGCGTTGTTGATTTGGACTAGGCGGGCAAGTTCCGGAGGAAGGTTGGCCGGCACTGCGGGAATACCTAGTTGTCCGGGCTGTGGAGGCCCTTTGTTCTTGCTAGTGGACGTCAATCCTGGAACTAGCTTCGGCCGTCCAGGTTTGGACTTTTTCGCTGGCTTGATATTCATGGATTTCCATCTACCATACAATTACCTTTGTAAGTATCTCCTCATAACTCACTTGCCGGGACCGGCAATTGGCTAGGACTAAGAAGTTGGCTTGCGATGCTTACCTCATCTTCACAGCGTCCTCAGTGCGGCCAGGTAGTAGCTGAGCTATATGAGACCAACGATTGCCAAGTTTCTCCTGTGCCTCTACAATGATCGCATCCTTAAGGCGGATACAAGTCGATAGGCCAAGGTTAATGCTATGGAATTGCTCGCCTTCCGGTATTCACCTACCTCTTCAGGCGTGAAGGGTCCCTTATTAATGCTAGGGTCCAGATGGTTTCGCCACCGCTCCCTACACTGCTTGGCCGTTCTGCCGGGGATAGATGCTGCTACCTGACCCCAGCTATGACAACCCCGTCGCACCATTCTCTCTAATATGCTGTGCAAAGGACATACAAACCTTCAGTGATCGGCAGGTTGATTCTCCTAGTAGTTGGCTATTCCAACCCCTTCCCTAGCAGAAATTCGCTCATGATACATTCGTGGTCACCCCCTCTAGAGATTCACCTCTTCGCTACCTCACACACTCTATAGCACGAGTAAAACAGAGCTCTCAAACTAGCTGTGGATCGCGTGACTCGTACCTATCTTCCTCGAAAGACCAGTGGCCCTTCACTAGCCCTGGTTTCAGCACCTTCCGCCACCTCTGCAGACACTGAGCGTGATTGCGTCCCGGGACCCTCGCAGCGATAGCCTTCCAGTGCCTCTCACCGAACTCATCTACTGCGCGCTTAAGAGCTTCGTCTTGCTCCGGCGTCCATCGGCGGACGACGGTAGGAGCATCATTATCGCTATCTCTAGCGTTATCGTCATCTCCTTCCTGTTCATCTTCATCCTCCTCCTCCTCCTCTTCTTCTGCCCCTTCAAAAGTACCCTGAGTTTGTTCTTCCTCATCAGAACCTTCATCTAGGTCTTCATCCACCTGGTAGGGGAAAGCTAGCTTAGCCGCGAGAGAAGTAGTTTGCTCATTCCATGAGCTCTTTTATACTAGCCTACCTTGACCGCCAGTAAGTCGTCCAAATCAGGAGTGAACTGTGCATTAGCACCTGAGGACGTTTTCACTCGCTCTCGGCTTCTCTCGTCTCGCTTGAGAAGTTCATAATTACTCTGAGGACGCTCACGCTTACTGAGAGACACGCTTGATGCTTCCATGACCGAGGACCGAGGCGGAGGCATCTGGATCCTATCCTGACTAGACTTCTTCTTAAGATCAGAAGGCGTTGAGATATCGGATAGATTTGTTGCTATCATTTTCTTCCCAATCATGGCGATATCCTCTTCAGCCACGATAGAAGAGGAAGATCGCGAATGGGAAGAGTTTGTTCCCTTAAGTAAGCTTCGCGCATCTCTAAAAGCCAAGCTTCCCTCTAAGGGATGGCCGCTGTTGTCCGCTGCGGTGGTCCAAGACCTAGTCTTCTGTAGTCCTGACGCCATCTTTTCAATTTCAGCGAAACTCATCCTGGCCCGCCGAGTTGCGCTCGACATCAACTGAGGCTAATGGGGTTTTCACAAGAAGGGCGGGCACTTAGTGCAAAACTCCTTGGTTCATCAGGCAGGAAGCCTGGATGCCACCTGAGTTGAGTGAACCCAACGTTACTAGTATGGGAGAGTCACCAGAACTTCAAGTCGTTTCTTGCTAAAAAGCTTCAACTACCGGGGCCTGAGAAGCTTCCTAGAAAGATAGAAAGGTATAAACGAGAGAATGGCGTCTAGCAAGCTCCTAGAACACTCTCTGCTTAGAAACTCTTTCTCAACACTATGACAATCTTACTACGGTCTTCAAATATCTATCTGCAGACTGTCTGTTTATCGATGAGACGAGCTCCACAGTGGCACGAAGACAGGCGCGATTTACAGAAACAGACCTGCGCAATTTATTTGGAGGTGTTTTCTGTCTTGACTCAGACTTACAGAGACAGAGCGAAGAGAGACAGAAGAGACAGGACAGGTAGAGAGAAAGAGAGCCGAGATACATAAAAAAGCCCTTATTACAATAGAGTACTGGGAGAACGACGTCAACCAGATAGGGCGATTTGGGTGAGAAGGAAAAAGAGAAACAAGAGAGAAGGGGTTTTTTACTCTGCCCTTTTTTTTGGGGGCAATGGTTCCAGGCTATAAAACACAAGGTAGAACTAGTTCTCAAATAGGCTGTGGAGCTGTTTCCGCTCCTTTCTCGCCATGTTCTTGCGGGCTGCCCTCCTAGCGGATTCTTTTCGTGGGAATCGTCAATACCCACCGGCCACCTGGCTGCCCTCATTAGAGTGAGATAAACGCTTAGGGAAAGTGCAATGGCGGAGTTATACCAACGGACACCATGGATTAAACCCTATTTCCTCCGATAAGACTCCGAGTAGCTCCATTGTGGGTCATGTCGTCAGGTTTAGGAAAGGTCAATATTTGTAAAATATACTCATGTTGACCCCATATTCCACATACATCTCCCAATGTCTACTATGTAGGTTATTATTCACCAGCTAAGATATGTCATTTATGCTGTTTGTTGCTGTCAATTCCACAGGATCAGACAAGAGTTTCAATGACCCTCTCTCGTACTGGATTTCTACTGTCCCAACAGAGGGAGGAAGGGCCTGGAGAGCAAGAGGAGAGCTGGGCCGAAGGAAGAAGAAAGCCCTGAGGCTTGAAGACCGATGAGGAAAGAAGAGACAGCTTCCGCTCATCATCTCAGGGCCAGGCCGCGGCGCGGTAAAGGTCAGATGGGCCTCATTGATGGCCATGTGGATGGCTTGACGGCCAGAGGAATGGACAAGGGCGGACAATGGCTCGGAGATTGGAAGACTGAGAAATTCAATTGCTGTCCGACGTGCTCTTTCTTTAAAGTGCAGGTGTCTGTCCCTCTGATCTGAGTCTTGGTAGTTCTATGGAAGGTAATAATGACGGCGAACTGAAAATGCTCGTAGAATCACCTCTGCTCATCGACGACCTGCGAAGATAGAGTTTACCTACTTCTATGAACAGTCAAACACCACAGAGGTTATCTATTAGTGGAACAATTCTGCATTTGAAGATGAGAGAAGATGCAGCCCAAGCTGTTGGCTGGCTCGCATGTCACTTCCTTTCTTCCCTCTCAGCTCTAGAAAACACACCAAGGGCTGCCAAGTGCCTCTTATTATCGCCCTCACCCCACGGCTATAATTTTTACACTCACGAGCCATCATCGTAGTTTCTTGTGGAGCAGGAAGTTGACCCAACACCCTTTTTGGGGGCTTCTAGGGCTTCCTATACCCAACGCCTCATCAATGCCCATTTCGCACCTCTAATACTACCGCCAAACAGGCCTTCCTTCTAGCTTCTTGGGCGTTTGTGGCCGGACAGACTTCGTGATGGAGATATTTCTAGCTATGCGCTGTTTCAAGGGGTAGTCAGAAGTTGAACTACTCTCCCCGACGTTGAAGAATAGTGAGCTTACCTTGACAAAGGCAGGAGAATCTATCGTGCGTGGCTTAAAAGTGCATTCAGCAATCTCTCGCAGCTCTTGTTCGTGAAGATGCCGCCGCCTTTTCTCCGCCAGAGCTCTGGTTTGCTTTTGCAATCTCTGTAACAGTATCCAGCGGACAGTAAGGCTCTCACAAACGTACTAGGGTACAAAATGCGCTACTGAGAACTACCAAGTAGCCTCTATAAACCTTGATCCACCCAATCCCTTCCCTTACTGCCAAACTTGCCTCCAAATATGTTTCTGGCTCAGCCAAAACCCGGAGTTTGCCTTCAACTTTTGATGTCCTCGGGTTCAGACGAGGAGAAAATGTCACATCCTCCAATTCCTGCTGCTCTGCCTACAGCGGAGAGCACCGTGAGACGCATGCGAGGCGAGGAGCAGATGAAGCCGCAGTTGAACGTGGCTTAGAATAGAGAATTTGAAAGTTGGCCACAGAAAATGTCGAAAACAGCCGACGGAGAGCCCGAGGCACTCGCCTTCAATCCAACAACTGAAAGTTCAGGCAACTGAGGTTTACTTTAAGAAAGTCAGCAAGCCCCGCTGACCTTTATCTTGAGGAGCTTCTTGATGGTGTCTCTCTTTAGAGAATCTCCTCTGCTCATCTCTGTAAAAGAGCGCGGTTCTCGTTGGGCACTGAGCCTGTTTATTACCGGACGGAATGTGCATTCTGGGTGCTACGGAAGAGTTTGCTTCAGCTACAGTAAACAGATAGATAGAAGAACAAGAAGCGATCTAAGGACACCAGAGAATATAAGGGTTACCGCTGCGTTGCCCATGAGCTTGCGTGCCATATTAGTTTCTCTTTTGACAAGATCTCTTGCGTGTCTCTCAAAAAAGCTTGAATGAGTAGCGTGCCCTCGAGGCGTGCTAATCAGTTGAGGAGTGAAGGTAGGAGTCATCGATGACCGAATCTGGACCCAGAGAGCAGAGATTCATGAATGGTCAGTCTGAATTCCCATAAATATATTAAACATCATTGCCATCGTGGGTATGGGAGCTCAGAGACAAAAGTGAACTGCAAGGAAGATTAAACTGTCCAAAGCTCCATCATCTAATGCATTTATAGGTTCCCCGTCAACGGACCTGCTCCAGATGCTTCTTCTTTCGATTGTCAAACGCTTCCTGCTTCATCAAAAACTCCCTGAAGCTTCTCTCCCTTGCTTCCATCTCTTCCACGGTGAGCCGCTTGCCAGCAGACTGTGGTCTCTGTCTCGGGGCTGACCATGGTCTCTTCGGCAAAATACCGAGGGAATTTGAAGTCGGTCGTTATGGAAGGAGTAAGAGCATTGAGTTGGAAGAGCAGAGAGCATATGTTCCCGTACACCGAAGAATGAATGAAACATTGGAGCATCATGCAGACGTATACAAAAGGGAGGCAAGAGCTCCACCTACCGGCCTTTCGCCATACGACGGGACATCTGGCCTTTGCCAAAAGTCAGTCAGACTTCTAACATCCCCCAAGTCATATGGATCAGCCAGAGAAGCGGGCCTCGAACGACTGTAGAGCACGGTCCAGAAACATGGTAATCATAAGCAACACTGACACATGGTTTGAAGCAGTACAGAAGCTGAAAGATCTGCCATACTTCACTTTGGGGCTTGAAAAAGCTCAACTGGAAGAGCTATCGTACCTCAATCTCTCGACTACATCAAGTGATAGGTAGTGATGAGCAGATACCATCCTCCGAGGCACCGGGTTGATCGTAGGCTTGAACGATGGGACCTCAGAGGCGGTGTCTCCAGCACGACTTGAGCGGGGCGAGCACGAACGAGAAGACGGAGCACTGCGAACTCTGGGAACAAGATCTTTGCTCCTAGGATTAATGCTAGGTCTAAAGGTGCAGGTTCGCTGGAACTCTTCCTCCTACCAGTGTGAGCGTCAATGGGGTTTACTGGCCCTCTAAGTTCGCAAAGTCGGAAGAGGGTGAACAAAGAAGAGTAGAAGCTTAACTAAGTTGAGCTTGAGAGGGTGACTCTTCAGAACAACCGATGGTTGAACAGTAGCGGCTTACCTCCAAGAGCTTTGCGCGACGTGTAAGGCTTGCCCTAATCTTCTCTTTGGACTTGTCCTGGGATAGATTAGAGGCTTGCTCATTCTTTGCCCTTGGAACCTCCTGAAGACGACACTCGACAACGGACCTGATACAATCGCTCGCTGATAGGTATCTCATGGACATTGTGTCTGCTCCGCTCGACAATCACGGCTGAAGTCTAGGACACAGCTACTTAGAGTGATCTTATATGAGGATATGCAACCGGTTCCCTCCCCTGCTCCTTCTATATGCACCCCTCAATTGCTTTACATGTGTCCGACGCAAGATCGCTCTAAAGGTCTCTCAGTCCTTCAATGCCATCCTGGTTAAGAGCTTCTCTTACTTTGTTGATGCTGGGACGAAAGGTACAACCAGCAGTCTGGTTCTCAGCTTGCTGTTTCTGGAACTATGTGGAAGTTATTGGTCACTTAAACCCTTTTAAAAGGGCATGAGAAGGGCATTCCGTACCATTTTCTCCCTTGTCTCCTTGCTTCGTTTCCATTGATAGGACCGTTCTATGAATGGGAGATCTGGTTGTCGAGTGCTTCCATACTGAGAAGGCAGTTGCCTACTCAGGTTAAAATAGGTAAGATTCAAGACTAGCGACATGGTTATGCGACTCAATCACCTGATCTTAGGTTTAAAGGTGCACTCCTCCATCTCAGCCACCTTCCACTGCATCATTGACTGCATCTTCCGGTTTTCGTGCATGGAGTATGCGAACGTGCTGACAAGCCGAGTAGTCGAAGTAGAAGAGACGTCAAGATGAGCGATGGTAAAGAGAGCACATTGGTGAGACTTGCTGCAAAGAGCCAATCAGTCTCACCATTGACCAGACATGCATCGCAGGACTACTAGTAAAGGGAGATAGCAGGATCCTCTATTTGCAAATGTAGATGACCGAGTGATATGGCAGATAGAGTAGAGAGAAGAGATATGGTTGCAATGCCAGAGGGTTGCAGGTGCCAGAGTATAGCAGAGGCAAGGAGATCGAAGGGATTAAGGGGTTGCGCCAATCCTCTTGGCGTTTCTTCTGGAGAAGACGGAGCCTTATCTTGATACGGACCTCTCTCGACCAGCCCTAGACGCGCCATCGTCCAGAAGCTCTCCAAAGTTGCCTGAGTTACTCGATATTGATCTGCTCCTGGCTGACTGTGGACGTGCGCTGCCAACACTCGTGCTGCCGCTGGGAGAAAGAGCTCGTCGACGATTGATATTGATATCATCGATGCTATTGGCTCTGGACTTTCGAAGTCCTGTCAACGGTAGGAAGAACAGTTAGACAAGTTGACGGAAAGAAGTGTACCCAAGAAGCCCAAGGCATGGGTATTGCAGCAAACCGGATACGGCTTTAGCAAACTGCAACGACAGTGTCATAACAACCAAACAGAGCTGGAACATGAACAAAGCATCTACATTGGCAGATGGGAGATGGGGATGACATTCACGATGGTAGGAAGAAAGGACCGAGGGACGGAAAAACGCTTCAAAGGTCGACAACGGCATTTAGGTGGGACTTGCTAGTCCTGACCTTCAGGAGTCCGGGTCAGAAGGTGTCCTACAGGACTGTGGATAACGTCATTATGTTCAGGCTGCCCAGTATGACTCCCACTTCGATTCAGCAGTTGTATCGGCTGCTGGCTGTGGACAGACTTTAGAAACTCGTCTACGCTTATCCGCCGGCCACTTTTATGAGAGATGGACGTGACAATGTTGGCGGTGGAAGGACTTGGATGCAAGCTCACTAAGTTCTGACGGGGCCCAGGTGGAGGAGGCCTGAGTATAATAGTGACTCTCAGTTCCAAGAGAGAAGAGCTATTCCTCGAGAAGGGAACATGGTCCAAGAAAGAGATAAGCAAGATTGAACCTCTCTTTAGAGGGTCGGAAGTCGCGACATCTAATGTCTGAGATGCATCATAAATAGAAGTGGTTGAAGCTTAGAATACTGTGTATGGTCATAAGTCCAATCACACAGAGCCCAGGTGAACAGAACGAGGATAATAAGTGGCTGGTCGTCGCTCTTTCTTCAAGCAACCGCACCTCGTCTCCTCTTCCTTCTCAAAGTTTACTGTCTGCTGTCGGGATTGTGGAGTTCTCATTCGCTCATCTATTAACCTCTTCACGCGCTGTCAGTGATTTCGGTTCTATAATAAGTTATTGGATTGGCCCGTACCTGAATTATTGCTCTCCTGTCTGGGCTTTGGAAATCGGAGACAGAGGTTCGCATGTGGTGGCCAGCGGAACGAGTATTGTCTTGAGGGTCCGGCTGATCGTCATAGCGAGCATCAAGCCTCTTTCCTACATCCCTTTTTGGAGTTGACTTTGGCGCTTCAGAGATCTATTACGCAGACAGGCGTTCAACAAAATTACTCTTCTTTTATGGCATCTCTGCGATCTATAGTCACCTTATGGTCCTCTGCATTGACTGATCGGGGCAGAGGACCTGCTGCCTTGTTATCCTTCGAGCTTCTCTGAATCTGACAAATGACGAGATCCAATCTCTGTGAGAGGACGGGCAATTCAGAGTAGAAAGAAAGGGGTTGGTAGCGAACCTCCGTGACGCTTCTGAAAAAGTCGGCCTTGGTGATCTCATTGTCCCGAAGCTTGTGCAGCAGCGTTACAATCTGCGCACTGGCAGAGGACTTGCCAGCTGCAGTCATCATTCAGAAAGGATGATGAATCTATAAGGGATCAACGCAACCAGAAGTCGTGAGAACTACCATACTGCGATGCGCGGCTCTGCAGGAAGCCAAGAGGACGCTCCTGCAACAAGGGAGTGCAAATCTGGCATTCCTCCTTGTCGCACATTTCAATTGAAACGGCAAAGCTCCGGCTGTCAATCTCTGAGACCGCCGCTTCGGCTACTACATCCTTTTGCAGGTACATTTCACTTCGCCAGCAGGCGCTATCAGACTCGCGCATCTCTGCCTGCTCCTCTACCCAGTAACCCTAAGCCGCGAGTGCTCTGAATGCCATTGGCTTATTGATCTTCATCAGCCCGACAGCTGACCGTTGACGAAGAAGTTCGCAAACTTGGAAAACCTTGTTATTGTGAAACGCAGAATTGCGCTTGTGATCACCTAGTGATTACTGAACTAGAAATAAGGGTTTGGTTACTGAAGGAAATAGCGGCAGTTCTCAGTGGATTTTTTCTGTGCCAGCGGAATCAATCTTTAACATCAATCATCAAATCTTCTCACGGCTCTTGAAGAACAAGATCAACAAGGAGTCGAGGGCAGCGTCGAAGGCGTTAGAGCGGCTGATCAATGAGATGACCAGCTTTTCCAACGTGCGGGCATGCGTGATGAGGAAACGATCCAGCTCTCTCCTGGAAATCGGCACAGCTTCATCCTCCTCACTGTCAGAGGAGACATCGGGATCATGGGAATCTCCAGGAGGAGAGAAGAAGAGCAGAGTCTTTGCGTGGAAATTACCACACAGTGCGCATGAGGTCCTTTCTAATGATTTAGCGATACATTTTCTGCTCTGTTTTTCTCTCTTCTCTCTTGGTCCCTTTCAGCAAGCGATGGCCTCGGAGGTAGAACTCTTGAAGAGCTCTTTGGCAAGTAGCGTTGAGCCCGGTGGAGGTGAAGCTTCCAGGATGGCCAGCGTTGGAGTCTGGTCGCCGTAGACGACAGCACGATGAAGAGGAGGATACTCTTATGACCCTTGTCGATGGTCCTGCTGCTGAAGGGACGACGATCGTCAGGACACTGACGGTCCGGTTGGTAAGAGGCAGCGGAGAGTTGCCATTGACTTCGACGCAAAGGCTCTGCTCTTCTTCTCTCCTCCTGGAGATTCCCAGGATCCCGATGTCTCCTCTGACAGTGAGGAGGATGAAGCTGTGCCGATTTCCAGGAGAGAGCTGGATTGTTTCCTCATCACGCATGCCCGCACGTTGGAAAAGCTGGTCATCTCATTGATCAGCCGCTCTAACGCCTTCGACGCTGCCCTCTACTCCTTGACCTCCTCCGTTACCAACCTTCGAGCAGCTCTTTCGGGTGGCTCTCCTGCCGCTAAAGATCCTGTGCATAGTTCTTCTGATTCTTCTCCTGCCGATTCTGATGATCTTTTGCGCAACTCGTCTCTGCGCCGCCGTTCTTTGGCGCGTTCGGGAGCTAACTTCTCTTGCCCCTCCCCTCCCTCTTCTGTAACGCCTGCTGCCCCTCTGACCTCGGCTTCCTCCTCTGCTGTAGAGACGTCTGGTTTGGTCCCTGCCGCTGCTCCGGAATCTGCCTCGCGGGCCGAGCTTCTTCCTTCCATTGCTTCTCCCCCTGCGTCCCCTAATTCTCTCCTTCCTCTACCTGCTCTTGCTCCTGCTCAGTCTCCCGCCACCTTTCTTCCTCTTCCGAATTCTCCAGTGCCCGTTTGGCCAGCAGCCCGGGCTGGCGCGGCTCGCTCTTACGCTCAAGCGGCTGCCTCTGGTGCTCCTCGGCGTGTCTCTGCTCGTTCCAGGCTTCCACCGTCCGCCCGTGTATCCAGGCTTTCCTCTTCTGAAGCGGTTTCAGCCCTCCAACGGGAAAGCTTCCTTCTCGTGCTCCCTTTTACTCTTAATACCGGACGGTTTCCCACGGCAGTCTGCTGCTCTCTCTAAGGCTCTCCTCGAGAAGGCAGGAGAGCTTAGGACCCACGCAATTCGTTGGGTGTGCCCCTTTGGGGCGGCAGGTACTCAGTTAGTGGTCTTGGAGCAGGATGCCGACCGCATTGAGGGTCTCCTTCGTGAGCGCATGCATTGTAAATGCGTGTTTCGGTCGCCTTTTGCGGATGAGCTCCTTCATTCCTCGCCCTCGGGCCAAACACAAGACCTCAGAGATGCTGTTCCCGCTGTTTCTCGGCGGTATGAGGCCCAGGCTCAGGTTAGTCTGGAGCGTGATTTCCTCGCTATTAACGGATACTTCCTTCGCCTCCTGAGGCTCCTCAAGAAAGACTTTAGCCATATTTCTGGCCCCACAGGGGGAAGGTGAGCCTTCGAAGAACCGGTCTTCTGCTCCGGTAGGTCCTCCCACAGTTGTTCGGCAGGGAAAGGGTAAGCGTCCGCTGAGTACGGTTGTTGGCGAGGCTCAGCGCTGTAATTCTTTTTCGGTTTTGGCTCCACACGAGGAGGTAAATCCGGACCCTATGCAAGAGGAGTTGGTTGATGACCCTGAGAATTCTGTGGCTACGGCCTGGGATTGTGCTTCTGGCGACGCCCTTCACAATGTTAGGCCGCTCACAGGTCCGGGCGCTGCTCCTTCTTCCTCTGTGAGCAATGCCTTTCTTGTCCTGTGCCTGGTTCTGCCGCTGACTTAGCCGTCTCGCCTATTCATGTTTCGCTTATTCAGCACTTGGGTGGTGCGCGGCACCGTAACAACCCTGAAGATGTGATTTCTATCTCTTCTTTCCTTCCCTATATTGGACACGCTTACTGCCCTTCTGGTTGTGGAGCAATTCTTTCTACCCAGGACCATAAGAGAGGCCACCCTCACAAATTGTCCAGGCCCTCGCCCCTCTTCTAATCCCTTTCCCTGTCCCTCTGCTCCTCTCTCAGTTCCTGCGTCTTCGGGCGGTCGGCTGCCTGCCCCGACTTCTGCTCCGCCTTCTTCTCTTTCCCGTCCTTCTTTCCCCTTTACCCTCCAGCGTCCCCCGTTATTCCCGCCCCGCTTCGTAGAAGTGATATTCCGTCCTCTTCTCCTTCTACTCCTGCTTCTCCTTCTCCGCTCCCTGCAGCGTCTGTAGCGCCCTCTCCGTCTCCTCCTGCCGCTGCTGGGTCTTCCCCTATTCCCTCTTCCGGGACCCAATTCGTCCCTCCTTTCAGTCCTCCCCACTTAGTTCTGTTTTGTCCCATGCCCGACTCTCTCCCGGATCTTCTTTCGACTCTAATGTCTGACGTTCCTACCTTTACGTATGTCCCGGCAGCTGCTCGTCCTCTCTGCGCAGCTTCTCTCTGCCGACTCATGGATACCTGTGTTCGGGACAACTCTCTCTCAGCCTGGACTTTGTTGTTTCTGTTCCCGAAGGCTGTTTTGCGCTGGACTAGCCCCGGTCGTGGTGGGAGACGCTCCAAGCATGCTCGCTCGGCGAAGACCTCAAAACTTCTCATGGACCGCCTGGTTCGTTGGAACGAGGGGGATTATACTGCTTTACGGGCAGAAGCAGTGCAAGGCTCGGCGCTTCCGCGCCCCAGGTCCTGTGCCGCTGAGAATATGGCCTCTAGTCAACGGGCCCCTCTAACATACGTAGGGCCCTACGTTATGCGGAGCAAGGACTTCTTTCGAAGGCGGCCCAGGCTTTAGTCTCTCTTATAGTGACCCCATCCCAATCTTCCTTTGAGTCTCTTCTCCAGAAACACCCTCCCTCTTGTTTGCCTTCTTTCCCTCCTCCTGACTCTCTTCCTTGTGCTCTTTTTCTCATTCTCTGAGGCGGAGGTTACTGCTTGTCTTCATAGCTTTCCTACTGCCTCTTCAGGTAGTGGCTCTCGGCTACGCCCTCAGCACCTGAAGGACCTTCTTAATTGTCCTTCCCCAGAAATCCAGAAAGCCTTCCTCTCTAGTCTCTCTTCCTTTATCGACTTTTCGGTTTCTGGTCGGGCTCTCTTAGAGGTGGCTCCTTTCTTGGCTAGTGCCCTTCTCTATGGGCTCCGAAAAGATAATGGCGGTGTTCGGCCCATTGCTGGTGGCGGAACGTTTCGGCGGTTGGCTGCCACGTGCTGTTGCTTGAAGATTAAGTCTGAAGCCAGTGAGAACCTCTCTCCTCTGCAGGTTGGGGTGGCAGTTCGCGCGGGTTCGGAAGCCATTATCCACGCAGCGAGGCGGATCGTCGATGAGCGTGGTCATGACTCAGACCTTGTGTTGCTTAAAGTAGACTTCACTATGCCTTCAACTGTGTCAGCAGGGCGTCACTCCTTACTCAGATCCGTCTCCACTTTCCTTCTCTCTATCCGTGGGTGAGTTTCTGTTATGGCCAGCCTTCACATCTCTTCCATGGCCCTTTCCGCCTTTCTAGCTCCTCTGGGGTTCAACAGGGCGATCCTTTGGGCCCGTTCTTGTTTTCTCTCGTCCTACAGCCCTTGACTCTCAAGCTGCGGGAGTCCGTCCCTGATCTCCTTTCACACACATGGTATCTCGATGATGGTACCTTGATCGGCCGCCGGAGCTCTGTTCTTCAGAGCCTTCAACTCATAAATGATCTCTCCCTGTCGCTCGGGCTCTCTCTTAACCTAGCGAAGTGCGACTTATGGTGGCCTTCCGGGTCTTCCTCTTTTGAAGAATTTCCTGCCTCGGTCAAACGCGTCTCTCCCGAGGGTGTTGAACGTTTGGGAGCCCCTATTGGCTCCCCTGCTTTTGTCTCTTCCTTCTTGTCATCTTTGTTGGGCCGTCTCCTTTCCATAGAGACGCTTCTGGACCAGGTTGAAGACTTTCAAGTTTGTCTTGCTCTTTTTAGAGGCTGCCTAACTGTGGTTAAGATTAACCATCTTCTCCGCACCTGTTCCCCAGCTCTCGTTGAGGGTCAGCTTCCGGACTTTGACTTAAGGGCGAGGCAGTTTCTAAGCCGTTTAGTAGGTTGGGACTCTTTGATATCCTTCCCTGACTCGGCTTGGGACCAAGCTTCTCTTCCTATCAAGCTTGGCGGTCTGGGTCTCCTCCCAGCTACTGTTATCTCTCGTCGTGCGTTTCTTAGTTCTCTTTCAGTTTTCTTACAAGCTTGTGTCAGCACTCTTGGGCTTGCCCTCCCATCCTCTAACTAATCCACCCGCTGCTATTGAGTGCGCTCTTTCTTCCCTCTATGATGACTTCGGCTTGCAGGTGCAGTCGGAGGAGCGCCATGGCTTTCTTGCGATTGCCGAGAACTTAACAACGCAAGTTTTGCTCCCGTCTTTGGCGGCGCATCCACGACCGTCTTCTCTGTCATCCCTCTCCTTTCTTCTCGAGCTCGTCTTCGTTCTATTTCTCTCCCTCATGCTGGAGCTTTCCTGGCCGCTCTCCCTTGTGGGGCGCTGCTGCATAAGACCCAATCCCATGTTTTATTTCGGGCTATGCTTCGGCGCTATCTTGGCCTTCCCTTCCTTCAGGCCCCTTCGGTCTGCGAGAGTTGCCGGAAACCCGATATGGATGTCCATGACCATGCGATGGTCTGTCGCACAGGTGGTGGTGCCTCCCGCCGCCATAATCGCATTCTCTCTCATTTGTGTTCTGCGGTGTCGGACGCCGGATACCGTTGCTCTCGTGAGCCCCTTCATCTGCTCTCTCGTTCTCCCTTCTCCCTCCCAGTCACAGCCTTTGTTATCTCCGTCACCCATCCTCTGCAAAAAAATACCCTTCAATATGCAGCGGATCGGTCCGGGTATCAAATAGCTGCGGTCGAGGACCGGAAGCGCCATAAGTATCTGGCGGCATGCAATGCCCACCAGATCGACTTCCTCCCTTTGGTGTGGGAGTCTTTTGGTGGAGGGTCGGCCACTGTGGCGGGCTTTATCAACACCATCTGTGCGGCCCCAGCGGATCGAACGGCCGCAGCTGAACGCGATGTACACTTCTTTCGGCACCGCTTGATCAGGCAAGTGTCCTCGGCTCTGCACGAGGAGGCAGCCCGAATGATTGTTTCCCGGTTGACCCCTTCTACGCCTTTTCTTGCTGCTTTCCACTCTTCTCCGCTTTCTTCTTCTTCTCCCTTGCTTTCTTTTCCTCCTTCTTCTTCTTCTCAACCTATGACCTCCCCCCCGCCTCCTGTTCCTCCTCCTGGTGATGATGTTCAAGGGGAGAATCAAGAATTTTTCCTCCCTCGCATTATTGGTGAGAAAGTTGATCTCCCCGCGCCCTCCTCAGTGTCCACGCAGCTCTCGCTTCCTGCCCAATATCCTCCCCGGCCGCCGCCGTTGGTGGTCGGGTGATGAGGGAGCTGCTTTCTTCCTCTTTTTCTCTTTTCTGGCCTACTAGTAGTTTTCGCTCTTGTTCTTCTTGTTCGTTGTACATTTTTCATATCTTCTTTTCTAAACAGCAGTCTACTAGTCACTCCTTAATCATTGCTCGTTAATAAAAGGCCACATTTCCTAGATATCATTGTCTGGTTCTGAGAAAAAGATTATAAGAATAATATTAGAAGACGAGGACAGTCACAATGACCTTTTGCAAAGCGCTTTACTTCTACAGCAGGAAAATTTTTGAACAGGTTGATGAACATTCTGTTTGGTGGATAACTATGGGCACTCATCAACAGTTGGTGGGGGCAGGAGATATGCTGGAAGTGTTTTGCACTATTTGGCTCTTAGTATCAAAAGAGCCTTACTTGTGAAAGGACTAGCTCAAAGCTTGCATCATTTTAGGCTTGCGTATACAACTTCAGACGTCACCCCTCATCCTATGCCCCCCTCCATCTACAGATGCAATCCGGAGCAACTTTTATGTGACCAGGAGAGCCACTGAAGGAAGCGGCTATTCCATCTTTTCCATCCGGACATTGTGCTTTTGTCTTGACCGGAATATTCTACTGCAGCTGACGAGAGCAAAGGCTGCGCCAGGGGAGGCAAAGACTGAGAACAATAGGAAGGTGAGCAATCCGAATAGACCTGCACAGACCCAAAAGACAACGTTAGCCAGACTTATAGCGAAGACCCCTCTTACGCCCCTTTAGGGAGGAGCCTTACAAAGTGGTCAAGTGAGAGATCATTAAAGAGTTCTTAGGGAGAATGGAAGAAAGATCTGAATAGGTCTATGGAAATGAAGAGTAAGACCGAAGGAGCTAATGTTCTTGTATGGATCAAAGGTGAAAACCCTTACCAGCATCCACTAGGGCTACCGCCCCTAAAGTAGCACTGACTGCCAAGTGGTCAGTTAGCAACATCTTTACCGCGACGGGCTGGGCAACGATATCTCTTTGCAGCAAGTCCAGGAAGCCAGCCTGACCGTGCATTGCCTTCTCATAGTAGTACCCCATAATGGCCAGCACGTAGAATAGGTAGCTTGAGCCTGCTGTGAAAGCGTAAAGCAGCTGAGTCTCAAATGAGGATCTTTCTGAATTCTGGACTCCTGACAGAACCTTGTCGTTGGCCTTGAAGGGGGTTGCAAAGAGGGAAGCGACCGGGAGTGCGAATTGGAAGACGTAGGTGTTGTAGTCCCAAAGCTTGCCCTCTGGTAAGAAAAGGAAACCCATGGCGTTCACCAATAATAGCATAGAAGCGATCAAAATAGCCCTCACTCTGCCCTTGGAGACGACATAGCTCCCACTCGTAATCTGTGCTTGAACACCTTCTTCCGATAGAGCAAACAAAGGGAACCATAGAGCGGGTAGGATGCAGCCCGCGCCGAGAAGCTGTGATATGAAAAGCCACAAGAAGACGCATCGAACTAAACCCTTCCTGGCTCCTTTGCAGCTTGAAGCTTCGACCATGCGAACGAGCAAGGGCGGTAGACTACCCAGGAAGATTGTCCAGTTGGCTTTGCCTAAGGGAGTCTTCGTAGCCCTTCTGAACCAGGGAATGATGATCTTCATAAACGTGTCCAGACCTGGGATCCCCATAAGGTAGTGACGAGCCTGTGTGTCGTCATCAGGCTCCACAGCGCTTCTGTCAGTAGTAGGAAGGTAGTACATCATAAAGTAGCAACAAGAGGCTCCGAGGGCCACTTCTGCCAAGATCAGGAGTCGCAGCAAAAGCTTGTTCATCCTGTTCGTGTGCCCGGTTCAAAGTGTTTCTGAGCACAGCAGAAAAGTGAAAGGACCACGAGCGTCACCAAATAGTGTGAACAATCTTCTTATGAGATGGCTGGTGCCAGCAGACGATGAAGCTGAGTTCTCACTCCTCCAAAAAGACCGTGTAAGATCCACACACACACCCAGCAGTGTGATCGGTCTGCAATGAAAGCATGAACAAGAAGTAGGATTTACTGCCAGAGGGAGCTAAAAGCGTACGGGTAACTTGCACTGTTCATAGAACTAGCAGTCCCGCCTTCCATTCTTCACAGCAGAAAGAGCTGCAGGACGCTGTCTACCCCAAAGATCCCTTCCCGAAGGAAAGAATGAAGGTCCATACCGCTCTTCTGTCGCATCCTATCCCACTTTACTTTTGGCGGGAGATGGCACAAAGACGACCATAGTGACATCTAGTCCGAGGGGAGGTCACTAACAGCCCCCTTCCTTACTATTGCCTGAAAAAGATATGCGCTACATGTGAATTGATCCACGTCCCGGCACTTACGTATATAAACCCTCTCTTGTCTCTAACAAACTACCGGGTGATGTGGCGGTCATCTGTTACAGCTGCGACTGGCTGGGTACGGGAGCGGGCGACCTGCTCCGCCGCTGGTACGGCCCCACACTGTCTCTCTATGTCGAAGGTGCCGCCCATCTCAAACCTCGCGTGAACATCGGGGATCTGGAGTAATCCAGGCCTTCGAGGTTCATAATGAAAGGGGGAACGCCGCAGGCTGGCAACAGAGCACGGAAAACCCTTCGCGTGAGGTAGTGAGAGGAACACGGCCCTGAATGGGGAGGTGGGGAGATTGGCCAGGCGGGCGGGGTGGAACGCCGTTCGCGAATACACTTTTTGTTTTCTTCTTCAATGTAAGGCAAAACAATCAGGCCAATGCTTCTTATAGTACAGTAGGAACTAGGAACCCAGCTTCATCAGTCTGCGGATAATGTGTTATTATTGAAAGACTGTCTTTCCTTCATTTTGGCTCTACTCATGTTGGCGCAAACGGCATCTTGCTCTGCTGATTGAGATAGCCCTGTACTTACAATGAGCCGGCCTTTCTACATTCCCTGCTTTTTGAATTCTAAAGTACTACTGGCGATCCTGTGTTTGCTGGAATTGGAAGAGAATAGATCGTTGCCACTCTGCTGATATTATAGTCTCAACCCCTCACCATCCTCCCACGGGCAGGGTTACTCTCCCCCAACACCACCTCTCGCCTCATCTTGAGGCAGACTTGTTTAGCAGTAGCACTTCCTCCGCCGCCACCTTTGGTGGTCCCACATGCTAAATGAGGGACTGCCAGGCAAAGGAAGAGAAGGATGGACGGAAAGGATAGAAGCATAAAGCACGACTCAACACTCGTAATTGCGTTGTCAAAGTTCAAGTCAAAAGCTATCTTTATTGGAAGCGGTGCCATGAATGCTAAGGATCAAACCTGCAGGGCTTTCATCTATAAAGGCCTGCTGTTTCCCTTTTATTATGGGGCATACTAAACAGACGACCATAGTCAACAGGAGGAGTTCGTCGCGCGGGGGGAGGTGATACTATAGTGAGGACAGAAGAGAAGACGGGAGGACGCATGTTGTGCCTGCTCTCCCTGAAAGCCATCATCAAATTGAAAACGAGCTTCCATAGTCTTTTATCTTAAAGCTCAGACTCCCGGTCTGTTGGATGGAGTGATGACTGCAGGCCGATCAGAAGGAGTAAGAACTGGCTGCGGAGCTAATGTCTGCAAAACAGGAGGTGGTGGTGGTGGAGGAGAGTTGACGACAGGTCTCTCAGATGGCGAAAGGATTGGTGGAGGTGGTGGTGGTGGGATATTGACTGGAGGGGGAGGAGGTGGTGGAATGTTGACCGGTGGAGGGGGAGGAGGTGGCACATGCACTTTGGAGTCAACTGTTCTGCATACACACTTGCAAACCTTCTGCTGAGCCTGCTGATGGTTGATAACCGGCGGCTGGTGATTGATGACTGGCGGCGGCTGGTGGACGATAACGGGGGGCTGGTGATTGATGACTGGCGGTGCCTGGTGGACGACCACAGGCGGTTGATGCTGAACGATGACCTGCTGCTGCTGGTGATTATTGAAAATCTGCTGCTGCTGGTGCTTGTTGATTATTTGCTGCTGCTGGTGCTTGTTGATTATTTGCTGCTGCTGGTGCTTGTTGATTATTTGCTGTTGCTGGTGCTTGTTGATTATCTGCTGTTGCTGATGGTTGTTGAAGATTTGCTGCTGTTGATGGTTGTTGAATATTTGTTGGTGCTTGTTGATAACCTGGTGGTTATTGAAGATCTTTTGCTGGTGGTTATTCACAATTTGCTGCTTATGCAAAAGCTGCTGGTTGTTATTGTTGATTTGTTGGTTGTTGAAGATAATATGGCCGTTGAGGATCTGATGGTGACCGCCCCGACCTCTGCTGTGCGTTTTCCCATTACCCAAGAAGAGAGTTGCGCCATCACCATTTCCAAGAAAGTTAGAACTGGTGCCCTCCTCCTCCGTAGGAGCGGACGTTGCACTTGTGAAGCTTGAAGCACTCTCCTCTTCTCCTGCGTTGTTGGTGTCATCTACGAGGTTGCTCGCAGATTCCTCGGCAGGCACTTCCGTCGAAGCGTCCACTGGAGCAAAGTTGTCTGCATCACCCGCGGTACTTTCCTCTTCGTCACAGTCCGCTTCTGTAGCGGCAGCGTCAGATAGCCTGCGAGATTTTCCCCCGGCCTCACCATCAGTGAAAAATGATGGATCACTAGGGAAGTCTGGGAAACCGCCTCCAATGCCTCCAAAACCTTGGTTGCCACCGTGCTGCCAGCCGTTGTTGAATATCTGCTGGTGCTGCGCCTGGCAGTGGCAGGCACAAATCTGGTTGTTGCCACCACTCCAAGGCATCATGACGGGAGAGCTCTGCTGACCTTGGAATGAACTTTCAATGACTGGAGCTGGTGTGGGCGCCGGGGCAGACGCAGGCTCAGGAGCGAGAGAGTCGAGAGCCATCGACTCCTGCCATTTCTCCCAGGACCAGTTTGACAAGCCATTTGCAGATGGTTGCGCGCTGCCGCCATCAGTAGTAGACTTAGCATCAACTGCGAACGAGTTGGCGGTCCTGGCGGATCCGCTTGAAGAGGAATCTGAGTTCAATCCCATCGCTCCCACCACGACGCCTGCAACACCTGCAACAGCGAACAAAGCTACAATTCCTCCCACCATCATCTTTCTCTGTTTCAATCTGCGGGCTTGATCATCGTTCTCTTGTTGCTGGACTTGAGGAAGCACGGCCCCAGCGTGTGGAGAGTTGACTGGGTCGTACATGGTGTGGAGTATGTACGTGAATCCGTGCTAAAATGTGCCGGAAGCTTTGATCGCCTTTCTGTGGGAAGGAAAGTTGCGTTATGGGATCTTCCGACTTAGGACCTCCTGTGTGTGGGTGTAATAAAGAGAGCTTTTCTATAGGCACAGTGAGCAGGTCGGTGACGGAAGAGAAGAAAAGAAAGCTTCCCCTCACCCTTCCGGCTCCCTGCTCTCTCTTCAAGGGCCCTTAGTGTGTGTGCCACATGAAAGGTCAGGAAGGAAGTGCTTTCTCCTCCTTCACATCAAGCAAGCTAATGGACCCACCGGGTCTGTCACGGTCTCTGGCCTCAAGCAACAAGAACCAAGCATGGTTGAAATATTCCCTTCAAAGCGGAGGAAACAATAAGTTCAAGACCCAAACATCTACAGATGCTTTCCTAGCCCGAAACAAAGGCGCAGATGAAAATTACCTCCCCAGTTGGCCATCAAGTCTTCTCTGACTCTTTCTAGCGCTCTATCTAAAAGGCCTTTATGCTGGTTCGACTGTGGAGCAAACTAGAACATCTAATCCAGTCGGTAGGAAGACCCGCAAAGAGAACGAAGTGTCTCCCTAAATCCCCAAACAAAACCTATGGAGATGATGGTAGAATTTAGAACTGGGCCCTGCTCGTCTCCCTAAAGGTGTACAGTACTCTCGAAGCTGGGACTAGAAATGCGCTGTGATGTACACACTCGGGTGAGGGCGGAAAATGACCATCACATCTAAGAAACAAACCTTCCACTGGAATGTTTCCAATGCAATCTATCATCAGTACAGTACTAGTACACATGCTGCAAATGATTCCCCGAAGACGGGAATATTTCAGAAAGGCGTTACACCACCATCATCGCGTCCAAAGCTGAGGGACTGTTTGTCTTCCTAACAAGCAAAACCTCTTAACAACCCCAATCTCTAACATTTGCTCCCAAGATCTTCTGTGGTGACCTCTTTTGTCAACGAGTGAATCTGAAAGCCCGTACAATGTGCGGTCGCCGGTTCTTCTTACAAGTTTCCCACGCTGTTAACGCGAAGAGAGAGAGGAGGAGGAGGCAGGAAGAAGAAGAAGGTTGTATGATCTTCTGCCAGAGCCAGAAAGACCAAAATTTCCCTGGACGGTTGGCAGAAACGGCTATCTCTGAGCTCATAATGCTCAAGGAGTTTGAACATTCCTACTTGTAGCTGCGCGTGTTAGAAGTTGAAGAGGCAGAAACTATTATCAGCTTTATTTGTGTGCTGCATTTCTAGCACTACTTCCGATCTGCTTCCGTCTCCTTCAGGACAGGCTACCTATCTTGCGTTTTGGGAGAGGGGATACTGTGTCGTATGTCGTTGCATTTCTGCTGATTAATGAAGATGAGCAGTGTATGTCGCTTGACGAAGTGAAGATATCTTTTCGCCTCCTCCTCATAACGCTCTTCATCTATAATGGCAGCCTCTAGAGATATCCCTGGACTGCATAGTGAACCGCTTCCCTTGTAGATGTTGCGGTCTGGGTGTCCTCCTTGCTCTCTCAGTTAATCACACCATACCACCTTCAAAAATAAGTTGTGAGACCTTCCTAGTTTGGCTGAAGGAAGTGCTATGATGCTTGTCTTTACAGGTGCTTAGGAGCGAGTCATCGTTCCAGAGTGACTTCTCCGCACCTATCGTTGCATTAGCTAGGAGGCATTCTTTTACCTGTACTAGCTGTCGCAAGGAGCAAGGAGGATTTGCTGTTAGCGGAATCAACAGAAGTATTTCCGAGACATCATATCGACTGTTGGGGTCTTTGACATTAATGAGTAGAAGTCTTGCCTTCACAATGACTCTGGAGACTACAGAGGAGTACGCCTCAACTTCTTCGGAAGGTTCTATAATCTCATGCTGCAGGGCTAATAATTTGTATAAAAGAATAAGTCACACTTATTACTCTCGAAAGCTGGTCTATCTTACAGTAGTAAGGGACGTTGACAAACAGACTTTGTTATCGCCATCGCATGTTCCCAATCTCGCGTTTGAAGAAAAAGGTCTAAAAGTCAATGGAGGCAAGGTAGTAACGTACAAGGCGGTCCCGCGGAGAGAACGCTTGCTGATGGGGCCACAGCATAAAGTTAGGGAGTAGACAAGGGTGATCATGGCTGTTATGCCCCATCAAAGATTAGGGTTTCTAGATCAGAAGAGCTTGCTTTCAGCTAGGTGTTACAGGGTAACCATACGGAGCAGCAGTGACAACCAACTGCCTCTGAAAAAGAGTATCATCATGTAATTACTTTGCCGCTGTGAACCATCTTGGTTGTTGCTCCTCCCACGCTAAATGGATGAACCAAATATTACTCCAGGTAAAGCTGCAAGCCCTCTTATGATGAGAATGAGGTTGTCGGAGATCAAAGGTCAGACACTGATGATAGAAAAAGGTTAATAATGGAGGAGGAGCCCATCATCAACCTCTCATAATATATACTCTTCTCTAGTAGCTGTCTTCCTTCTTTCTTGTCTTCGCTCTCCGATTCTACTTTGTTATTGATGGCTCGTGCTGAGGAAGTCTTTTCCGATTCTCAATGCCTTGATTGAAGAAAGAGGTTGGATCTCTTGCACCTTTCTCTCGTGCCACGAGTTAGTTGCACCAGAGAGGGAGAGAAGAACTGTACAACGGTGAAGACGAGCTTTCCTCTGACCGTTCTCATCCTCCATTCGGGAAGGAAACTCTAGGAAGCAATCTGACTGTTGTTTGGCTCCCATATTAGATAATCACTACTCAGTAACCATCTAGAGTCAAAGTATCTGATGTCAGGAGAAGTAGTAATACAGTCGTATAGCTCCATCTTCCCAGAGATTGAGATCGTATTATTGCTTCATCAGCTGACCCAGATGTCAACTCAAGAAGCTCACATTCTTCCGTACAGCAGCAGCTTATCTGAAGCTTTCATCTGAAGATCATCGTGCTTCTGCTTCGCTTGTCTAGCCTTCTCATCATCGCCTTCGTGAAACCTGTCGTCCCGGGACCCGTCACCTCAGATCTTCCGCCAAGAGCTGAAACATTGAAGGTAGAACCGGCATTGGCACTCCGCTTTCCGAGTACTCAGCCCCACCTGGGAGGACTCTATTCAATCGTCCCTTCCAAACTTTCTTCCGTCATTGCTTTCTCAACGCTTCTAAAGGGAAATATTGGAGGTCTCTTTACTAGCACCTTGCCTGGCTGCTACAAGAAGATATGGCTGCGTGGAAACCTGCTCGCGGGTCGTGGCAATTGGGGGCACTTCTCTTCTCCATTTATGCGTTTATTACTTTATGTGCAGGAGAAGAGGAGGGCCCTATATTGAACGTATCTGAGACCTCGGCACCAGTGCGCGGACTTGTCAAGGTAAGCCTGTCTGTCGGACGGCAAGAGTGTCCGCTTTCTGAACTTCTCTGTTATTGGCAGTCCTGTCCAGCATGTAGGCTCAATGTCTTGCCACAAGTAAGGGAGTTTCTGAAAGGACAGCACGGCATTAGACTCTATGAGAATGTGGAGATCTCGTGGATCCGAGGCCATAACCCCGACTTGTACCTGCTAAACGAGAAGGATGAGGAGATCGAAAAGATTGATCTGTCGCCCTATTCCTTCGAGGAACTCCACGAATTGCTACAAAGCAAAGGCTTTAGGCAGAGGGAAGGCTCATTGGACGATGTCGAGCAGTCGATGGTCGCCGCGCAGAACGCATATCATCCTCTATCTCTAGCCGTTTTGCTTCTAAGCGTCTTCGGTGTAGCAGCTTTGGCTGGTGTTATCTATACAGTTCGCGAAAACTCGGCGCGACAGCAGAGATATAGACGGCTAGACCAGGACTCGCCCTTATAGGGAAGCGCAAGAGGCCAACGCTATCAAAGGTTTGCATGGCTTGCTCTCAAGTCTCGGAGAAGCCTCAGCCTTTCTTCTTCTGCTTGGAAAGGAGCATAACTGAGCCAAAGGGTGCTTCTCCTTTGATAGAGGAGAAGCCCCGTCAGGTCGCGACCTCCTGAGGGGCGTCACGGCCACCTACCTTCTAATGGACTCAGCTTCTCTTCGCCAGACTTAGCTTAGCCCACGCCGCTGTTGGCCAGGAATCACGTGAGGCGCTGCAGATGCATGTAGCACTTCTCTTCTGCTTTACGCTACGTGTAGACCTCCAAGCTGATGGGAAATAGAAGTGCTCAGCTTTGAAGGTCTCTGCAAAGTCTTTCGTGCTGCCTTCCAAACCCCCTACCGGTGTAAGCCTGCCCAATTGTCTTGCCGGCTCGACCCTACGTAATAATTTACTGCGTTGACGAGTGCTGTTTATTAAATGAGGTCATAGTCTATATCTACATGCCCTAACTATGGTACGAGCCTCTGTTTACACTGAAAAAGCGTAAGGAACTGAATGAGCGGTAAGAGGAAAAAACAGGAGAGAGCAGTAGAGAGCATTTAACGAGAATATGTACTGCCCTGCTTCCTCTTTCCTGCCAATCTGTGCTTAGCCAGCTTAGGTCCTGCCTTCCTGTCGCTCTCCCCAGCTCGAGCCATAATGTTCAGCTCACGCTGCTGCTTTCTTTGAACCTTTACAGCTAATGCCTTCTGTCTATCACTGGAGAAGGCAGTCTGCTTGGCTGCAGTGCTCGGTGGCTGGCTATGACCTCGAGTTCTAGATCTAGAACGATCTGTTTTGTGAACCTTCGCGGTCTCTTCTCCCTCCACCTCCATGCTGTCTCCGCCATCCCGCGTCACAGATCTACCTCGTTTCCTCCCTCTTGCCTCTTCACCTGGAGCAGACTTCTTCTTGTTTCTGGGGATGGTTGACCTGTTCTTGTTCTTCTCCATGCGGTGTCGGTTGACCAAGATCTGCTTCTTCTCTCTTATTTGCCTTTTGGAGAGAGGGAGTAATTTAGGACCATCACATTTGCCAATAAGACGAGGAGTTGAAGAGGGCTGGTACGAAGATAACAGAGTCATATGCATGTGGCCATGATCGCAGAGAAATGGGTACAAACGAAGTGCGAGACCCGCAGCTTCACTTACTTGACAAGTTTCCTCTGCTCCTCGTCCACCTCACTCTCCTCATCCATCTCTTCGTCCGTATTGGCCTCTTCCTCTCTCTCCAGCTCCTCAAGCCTCTTCAAAATATCCGGATCCACAAAGTCCGCAATATTCTTCCCGTCAATGATTTCTGGGACAAAGTCCGTGCGGTGTTCGCTGTTTTTGAGCATGTACTGCTTCGTGAAGTCAGCCGAGTACACACCAGGGCCACCATTCTCCCACATTAGGTCCTTCTCGGTCTTCCTCGGTTCAACTAAAAGGACAGCAGTGTTAGATAGGCACATGTATGCATGTATGGGAAGGCCGTAAGGAGGAGACTCTGGATTAGGTAGTCCAAGCGAGAGACACTCACCGGTAGCCCCATCTTCTTTGCTTCTCCTGACAGAATCAGGAATGCAAACCTCCCTCACTTTGTTATCACGAGGGGCGGGTAGGGCCACTGTCAATCGGTTGACCACATCTGTAACCTTTTTGCCTTTGACCTACGCAGAAAGATCGCAGCAGAAGGTCAAGGTGGTTAAACAGACGAGTAGTGAGGGTGAAGAAGGCTCCGTCTTAGACAGCACCTCCTATGGTGCGCGGGATATTGGCCAGAACGAAAAAGAAAACTATCCTGCCGACAACTAGAAGCTAGGCAACTGCCTTGGAAAGGAGTCTATAGAATAGGTGTGAACTAGATGGAGAAAGTACCTTGGAGTCTACGCGATGCTCAAGGAGATCATCGCACGCGACGGTCCGAACATTATTTAGACCCTCCTCCGAGTGGTTGCTCATCTGGAGCATCTTTGCGTTGGAGTCCGACACAGCCTTCTCAATCAGTTCGCGCTTCTCTGGCAATAAATTATTGTATGCCAGCTACGAGTAGGAAGAGGAGACAGTAGAATGAGTTACCATAATCCATACATCAGTGGCACACAACTCCCTACAGACGCCAACCATGAATAATCGCCTCAGATCTAAATGCCTCAACACCATGAGCTCAGAGCCCACTTCAGGAGATTGAAACCATTTTTTGTCTCGTCATAGGCGCTCTCACGTTCGGTTCCCCACACGTCCACATCTTGGATGCCCCCCATCTTCTCCATTATAAGCGTATTCTTACCTGATCAATCTTGTTGATTACGATGATGAGAGGCTTGTTAGCGAATAAAGGTCTGATGTTGTTGAAGAGGCTGACTTGTTGCTCCACTGGGTAGCCACACTGCTCCGAGATGTCAATGAAAAAGAGTACAGATGCTTGAAGGTGTGCAAGAGCCGTCACTGCCTGCATCTCAATAGTGTTGCGCTCTTCCAGAGGATGGTCGAGGATACCAGGGGTATCAATCACCTGCCATCGCAAGTATTTATAGTCCATATGGCCCACATACAAAGACTTGGTCGTGAACGCGTAGGGCTGCACTTCAACGTTGGCCCTGGTGACTTTGTTCATAAAACTGGACTTGCCAACATTGGGAAATCCTGTGACCAAAAGTGTTCTGGTGTTTGGATCAATAGAAGGAAGCCTGGCAAGATGCTTGCGTACTTCTTCCAAGTAGGCTAAACTTTGCTTCTGATTCCTCATAATAGTACACATACGCCCCAGTGCCGCTCTCTTAAGCTGCTTGCAGCGGTAAAGAGAGTCTCCAAACTTAAGCATCTTAAGATAATCCTTGGCCAACTGGTCGATGAGGGCTCTAGCTGTGTTGATCTGTCCCAGCGCCAGCTTATAGTGATCGCGGTCATACAATATATTAATAAGGTCGGCGTAGAAAGGGTGGATATCCTAAGAGAAGAGGGAAAAGTGCATGTAAGCGCACGCCTTCTGACAACAAGAAGGAAGCCTTGTGAATACACTTACATCCAGGCGTGGAAAGTCATTTATGATCTGAGAAAGCTTTTCGCTATAGGTCTGCTGCGTAAACTTTACTTTTCTCATATAAAAGGCTAGGATTGAGTAGCGAGGTTAGCTTTGTTCACAGCTGCTCAACAGAAGGGTCGTGCCCCTACCTCTAATCCTGGATATTGAGAATTGTGGGTGAATAACCGTGGGAGTCTTTCTCTGCGTCCTTGTGAGGACAATGTCCACGAAGTCCGTGGCGGTAGGGACCGGTTGAATCTTCTTAAAGTTGTAGACCACCATCTTTCCCAAGGCAGAAGGCTAGAGGTAGCAGAAGGGCCTAGATCAAAGGCTCCGCCAACAGGAGCGCAGCTACGGCACACACACTATGCGAGCTTCAGCACTGGCCCCGCTACGTTAGTTAGCGGCCCGGTAGAGTAGAAGTGCTGAAGCTGGAGAGCCTGCCAGGCCTTCTGATTGCTTGGCGGATGGCTCTAGCTTCCTGCACTGCACCAAGTGAGACGCTGCCCAGGTATAAATAAGGGCATGGCACGGGACAGGAGGAGGAGAGCATCGCTGCCTGCTGATCCGAGGCAAGCTGTGGGGAAATCGCTGGAGGAGACTGGCCCAACCAACCAAAAGAAACTAACAGAGCAAAAATATCAACATTTGATTTCAGCGTAGTTATTGATCATGATCCCGTCCAGTAACTGGATACAGTCGCTAACCGTAACAGAGCTTCCCCCTTCCAATTCTGAAGATTTTATCTGCAGATATTTCTGCTTGAGACTCGCACAACATTCTGATTGCCCTCTCCTTGTGCAGGCGCATGCCTAGTTTTCATGACCTTGTCTCGTCATCAGGGGCATAGAGGACGCTAGAATCCAATATGATCCGAAAGGCCTGAGTTCATCCTCCTACTTGCCAACGTAGGCCAGCCAGCATAGCAAGTGGCTGCATATGAGCTATGACAAAAGTTTACCCGAGTACCTGTGCGGTGGGGAAGTGTCAATGAATGGTCTTTAGAGTGTTAAGTGTGGAGGAAGATGGCGATGGACGGTCTAAGTAGGGACACTGTCAAGGCTATTCAGCTTATGAAACGTGATCTCGACAACGCTAAGAAGGAGAATGTCGAGCTCCAAGACATAGTGACTGTGCTCCAGGATCAGTGCCGTGATCTTAAGCTCAAACTTGGTGCCAAAGAAAATCTGGACGAGTGTCTTCTTAACAGTAAGGAGTCTGCGCTCAGTCGTCTCCACGAAGAGCTGAGCGGCTTGCAGGGACAGGTAACATTAGAGTCGCCTTCTCGGTTTCTTTGTGTCATAACGTGAGGATCGTCTTTCTTGGGCGGTAGGCGAAACGCTGGCAGCTGGAGAGAGACGTAGCTATACAAGATAGGAAGAGGTTAGAACAGGAGCTTAAGCAGCTCAAAGGAGAATGTTCGTCTCTTCAACGTGCATTAAAAAAACTGAATAATGAGATCGACGTTCTGCGGATAAGGAAGGAGGAAGAGTCAGTGGGTGTCGACTTATATAATGGAGAGTGTGACGACTTAACCAAACAAGATGAGGCCGGAGATGCCGTTGAGCACCTGAGAACGAACCTTAGAAGTGAGTTATCACTAAGGAAAGACCTTCAACCTCAAGCTGATCTTGCCGAGGGCCAGCCTAGAGAACTTGAGAAGGGAGGTATCGCGGCTCTACCAGCCTCGCGATACTCCGAGTTCCTTGAACGCATATCTAGCCTAGAAGCAGATCTGTCTGGTGAGAAGAGATGATAGTATTGGCTAAGCTCCGCATGGAAGAAGTAACCAGAACGCTCATGATAGAGGCCCTGCAGACCAAGACTCAGCTTGCTGCTCAGCTCGTGAACCTTCAGAAAGTGTTACTGGAAAGGAGTTCTCAGGTGAGGAAGAAACACATGTTTAACAGTCCTAAGGAAGCACTACTTTCCGTACAAATGTCACTGACGGCTCCGCTTCCCTCTGCTAGGCCATGAGCAACTCAGCAGCTGGGGAGAGCAAGGAAGTTGTCGATGGGAAAGGCTCCACTCTGCCACGGCCTCCGTCACCCAGATCTCAATCCTCTGAGTGGAGAATGGAGTACTCAGGGCACCCGGCACCTCCATTTGCCATCGACTCTCCAGTAATTCAACATCTTCTGGACACTTGGACCGTACCTACGAGAGAGAAGGAGGTATAATCAAAGCACTCTTGGCTTTCGAGAGTTCCTTTCTGTCTTTTTGATACTACTTTTGGCATTCTCTTTCCTCCTTGCAAATTTCGTTGCGTAGCTTTCATCTCATTTTTCGTTTTATCAGTACATGGCCTGGTGGCTTCGGCATGTAACAGAAGGCGGAAGCGTTGAATGCACGGAGTTCGGTCCTTCAATTGTGCTGTTGGGCATCCCGCCAGAAGTCCGCGATGGCTTCCTCACTCTCGTCGTCCCACTAGTACGACAGAGGGAAGACATTGAAGTCTCGGTCCGTGTACGTGATTCAGTTGGCGAAACTTCGGACTTGATTATTCAGGTGATGCAAAGCTACTGACAGTAACATATATGATCTATTGAATATTTAAGGCAGAGACGACTGTCGCAATCAGGGTCAGTAACTTTGAGATAAGGCCGAGGGCTTACAGGCTCTGACCCACCTCGCATTTGACGCTAGTCGTTGCTTGAGTTAGCTGCGTAATTATTCTAAGGGGCCTCTAGACGATGGCCGCACATTGTTAATGTAAATATGACAAGCACAGAGAGTGGTGCCACCCTGCTTCGCACTAGTCTGTGAATAGTCCCTTGCCAGGAGACCTGTGAATAGTCCCTTGCCAGGAGACCAGCGCGTAGCGCGGTGGATGTCTATGGACACATTTCGTTGCTGTTCTCAGCTAGATGGAATAGCCGACATATGTCCCCATCATGTACCGCTAAAGGCCTGAGCTATTGCAGAGATGTTTGGTGAAGTGGGAGACATGCTGGAGGTAGTCGGATATGGGTTCTAAAGAGTCTGCAGCTTCATCATTTAGAAGAGAATGGAGACTGACAACTCCATCGACCCTCTCAAAAGCCAGGATGGCTCCAGAGCCACTGAGCGTCAGCCGGCAGCCGTCTTCGAATTCTAAGTGAAGATCTCCTTCTCCATTTACTCGTCCCTTTCCGATACCTCTCAAAATAGTCCACGGTGAAAATTGCGACACGGAGTGCGGCACCTCGCTAAACTCTCCAGAGACCTCTTCCATTGCTACCGAGGGAATCTGGCTGTGAAAGCTGTCTTCCGTAAGGGATAAAGTTAGATCTTCCTGCTTTTTACCGGGTCCTGAAGCAGAATTTTCGGGCTCCTCATGCCCGAGATCCTTGAACTTTTCCTCGCTAGGGTCTTTGATGCATAAGTCCGCTAGTAGTGAGGCGGTTGGGTCGTCTTTGGCACTTGCGCAGTCTTCATCTGAATTTAGGTCTTCACGTAAGGGTTCCGAAGCATCAAATAAATATCTCCTGGCAAAGTCTTCCTCCTCGTCCTCTAAGCCTCCTTTGCGAGATGGGACAGGAGACGCATTCACTGAAGAGGAAAGGAAACTTCTCTCACTCTCGACTATCTGGAGGTGAGCTTGGAACTGCTGGTCTAGAGTAATCAAAGCTTTCACCTCCTTCGTCGCCAGTCTTTCTTCACCCTCCTTGTCAAGATCTAAGGAGGCTTGTAGTAGAGTCTGACTGACTCCAATCAGTGGAAGAAGAGTGGCAGGTAGGCTGCTCATCCAGCTTCCGGCTGTTGGGAACACATGGCAGTAGGTGCAGGTTAAAGGACAGTTCATAGTAGCCATTAAGGAGAAGGAGGGCCAACTTACCCTTGTCCGATGTGTCAAGACGCCACGTGGCCCGGCCGTCGACCGTCTTAATCTCCACAACTTCCTCGTCAAGCATGTAATGTATCGTGGTTCCACAATCAAAAGTCACATGGAATTCTGGTAGGTTTGACCTTCGCCATAGGCTGCTTGACGCCTTTTTGGCTCTGAAGTGATTTCTGGTCACCGAGGTAGAGGATTGAATCTCTGCGCTAATGATGACAGCTGGCAGACGGCGAGCCTGTGCGAAAAGTACCTCGGCAATTACGTCAAAATGCTTTCTGTAGGGCTCCGAGGAACTAGAAAGGGACAAGATCTTGTCACCTTCGTCCCTTCTTTTGCTGTACGGAAGGAATGTCACGGTGCAAGAGTCTGGCTTATTCTGTTCTAGAGTCAACTTCAGACCATCAACGGGAAACGAGGCGTCTAGGACGCCTCCGTCCTTCAGCTGAATTTCGACCCCACCACTTCTTTCCAGGAAGGGGGGAAGATCCTTTAGTTCTCGGATGATCCTCGATAGTGACCACTTGCTCTTCTGTTTCGGTTCCTCTGTCTCCTCTGACCGGGGCAAAGAGGAATCACTTTCAGAGTTCCTTTTTCCTCTGCTCTTCCTTGCGGACTTTCCGTGCTTATGTCTCTCCGTCACAATTCCCCTTGGTCTCCTCTGGACTCTAGGTTGAGAGTAGTGCGAGGTGTCCGGGTCCTCTAGCTGAATATTACGCACTGCCTCCCCAGGTTGATTGGTGCAATTGCATGGATGTTGCCGAGCACCTGCCCATGGTGGCCAGTAAGGGGCAAACCATTGTTGTCCGTAAACTTCATCGCGACTCAATCTTCCTCTCTTCTCTCTTTTCTGATGGTATCTTTGGCCTTGCCTGCCCCTAGGGCGGCGCTCTGAGAACGTATCATCTTCCGCAGGAATGGGGGTAGAGCCCATGCCTTTTCCGACTCTTCTTCTTTCTGCCGTTGCGATATCGTGGAAAGTCGACTCGTGCTCATCATCCGTGGAGCATGAGGAGGAGGAGGCTCTCCCGGTTCTCCTGCTACAGCGTTTGTTGTCCTCTTTCTGGGTATTACCTTTTCTAATGTAATGCTTCGGTCCTGAGGCCCTTGGTTGTGCTCTGTCAATAGTCATCCGACGAGGCTCCTCTGTCTCTGATGCAGACAGGCCTCTTGTCTTCAACTCAACGAAGGGTGATCTATTTGTCTCTTCAAGTGCCATTAGTTCCTGTCGGTTCATAAGGAACGGATGGCGAAGAATATCTTCAGGCTTCAACCGCTTGTCGGGGTCCTGTACTGACAGTTAGTACTCAAAATGTAGGAATGAGTGACATGTCAGTTAAGTGAAGATTCTGACCTTGCATAACAGACCCTGCAGAAGAGATCTAGCTGCTTCTGAAAGCCACTCAGGAAGGACATAAGCCATCGAGCTAACATTGCTCAGCGTATCACTACGAAGTGATTAGAGTTGAGGTTATTTAAGAAACGGAAGGTACATCAGCCAGGAATCAGCTGCAGATATAGATACGAGAAGTCATTTATGCAAATTAGAGCGATGCCAAAACGTATACAGCTCCCTTACCTGACCACCGAACCCTGAAACGGCGCTTTTCCTACCAAGAGAGTGTACATCATACAGCCTAAGGACCATAGGTCGGCAGCCAATCCATGGGCAACTCTGTTTACTATCTCGGGGGCGATGTAGTTTGGAGTGCCACAAAGCGTGTAGTGCTCTTCATCCAGCTCACTGTAGGCAATGTAGATAACTATTAGTTGCACTGGTCAAGAGTACAAAAGAAGGAAGCGCGGAGCTTTCAAAGGTTAGCCTGATATCATGCTCGGAGGAAAGGTTGGAAAAGAAGTGTGATGCCTGGGTTGTCTTACAGTTGTACGGCCAACCCAAAATCACAGATCTTGACTTTATTATCCTCTGTAAGCAAGATATTCGAGAGCTTTAGGTCTCGGTGCATGATTCTGCTGCTATGAAGATACTGGACGCCTTGCACGAGCTTGGAGTCGTTGACGGTGAGAAGCGTCAAAGAGTAACTTTTGCACATGGGGAGGGAGCTCACCTGCCGCAATATCTCGCGCACCTCATCTTCCGTCTTCTTTCCTGATGCGGAAGCTCTCAGATCCCTATGGAGGTCGCCCTTCTTGCAGAGCTCAAGCACCATGTAAACGCGCTCTTCATCCTCGAAAAAGTTCTGTGATCAAAAGGTTGATATTGAGTTCCTTTGATGACGAGTATGTCGAGCCATTAACTCACACTGAGAGCTACGATCGCTGGATGCTTCAGCCTTGAATGAAGGCGTATCTCATTTATAATCCGAGCAGAGATATTTCTTTCGTGTATCAAACTCTTTTCAATGGTCTTCAAGGCAACCTCCTTCCCACTTTGGACAAGGTGGTTAGTCTTACGCTTATAGTCTGCCCCTTCTTCAGCTCACCTCGCATGTTCCTTTGCCCAGTAGACCGTAGCGAAACCACCTTTACCAATGATTTGCCCGACGTGGTAGTCCTGAATGGATACGTGTTTACTTTCAGAGCAAAGCAAGGAGTCAATGAATTAAGGAGTTAACAAGTTACCTCGATCGCCATTGATGAGTGTAGAAGAAGCAAGTCGTTTACTTCCTCTTAACTGGTGTAGCTCTTTTGATTAGCGGGAGCTAGTCGGCTGATGGCCCCCATTCCGTGACCGCGTCAAACAACCGTCAGGCTTTGTCTTCTTGCTCGTCGGCGGCGGCCGTTCGTCTTTGATAATCAACCACAGCGGAACAATGGCTGGGAGTGACAGGAGTGACGGCTGCTACGCTGACTAAGTGGCAGGTTGACTAAAGCGAACGTGGCGGTGCTGTCTAAGGTCCAAGCCTTCGCCTTGAAGCTTCGTCGTTATTATCAGCTGTCAGTGGCATTGCTGACGGCTGACGGCTGCCGCTCTGCCCCTCGACCTGCTTGTGCTCCCTCGTCATCCATCGTTCAAAACCGAACGGACCAAAAGACCGCGAAATTAACATGACTATCACCTCATTACCTCGGTCATATCCAGAATCCTTACGTTTTAGGGCCTTGGGTTTAGGAATAAGTCATCCGAGTTCGAACTTGGTGTTCAGCTCCTCTGTCCTCCCACTCCAAGACAGCCATAACTACTGCCATAGCCACTGCGCTACTACCGGAGATCAGTTCTCATGAGGGCTTCAGACATTGAGGATGTGGTTCTGCGTCATTCAGCCAGGAGCTGTTGCTGGAACTCTTCGATAATAATATGTAGAAGCAGAGTTTACCTCAGATTCATTTGGGCTTCTTGCATTAGATCGCGGGGTTTACTTCCAAACAGCAATGGAAGTTATTACAGGTTAGAGAAGTGCGAGCTTTGGGCTCCCTCGATCGTGTCTGTGAAGCACCGCAGGTCATGACTGACAAGGTTGCAGCTGTGGGCTTGTCCCTTAATTCCCAGAAGTGCGAGCTTTATTGCCCCTCACCATCTCAGGGGCTAGGCTGGCCAGCCTCCCCTGCGGATATTGTTCGCTGTATGGTATTGGAATCCTTGGTTGCACGATGGAATCTACGGACTATGAATCGGACTAGAGAGAGTGTGGGCATCATAAAGGAGAATTGCTGGGGAAGAGTAGCAAAGGCCGATCCAGCGTGCAGTTGCGGAAAATGCTCCAGTACAGCAGCTAGCTACATGGACTGTACACTTACAGGTGCTGCTGTCTGGAGTACTGTTCTCGAATATCTTTTCCTTTATGGTAGGCCGCAGTCTCCTTTGCACAGGCAATCTATTGCTCATAGGAGTGGCAACAAGATGTATTCAATAACAGTCCCCTCTTTTGGATGCTTTTACTCGCCCCTCCCATTGTCTCTTCTATCTCCTCCATCCTACGATGATAAGCGCCCGCATGCTTCCCTTTGATCTGACTAATGAAGAGATTGCTCCTAGCGCCTCGATGGCTGCTCCTGGGGCTCAGTGGCCACCGTCAGTGCATGATGGCCCAACCCTAACTCTACGCTAGGAGAAAGCCCATAACCTTGGTGATGCTGTTCGACGAGGCAGTGATTCTTTTATTAAAGGCGAGTTAGATGTTGAGTCCCTCATATTTGTTGCTGGCAGCTGCTACTGATCCGCAATGTCTGCCACCCACCACAAGTTGATGATGCCCACAAGTCCTAAGCCTAGAGGGACGCTGAGCACGGAGGGCCATCTTTTGCAAGGGCATCCGTCTGACGGTTAATCTACTCCTCTTTCATCTCGTTGTCCTCACCATCTGTCAGATATTGACATCTTCTTAAGCTTCGTCTTGTCCTACTACTGCTGCTGCTGCTGCAGTCGGCGTAAAGCATTAGTAGCGGTGGCCGCGGTCGCCGCCGCGTTCATTATTGGCTAACGGTCGCCGGTGCGTTATTCTTCTCGTCGCTTTTTGTTCTCTTCTTCTTTCCTTTGCCATCGGAAGGTTGTGATGAGCCCGACGAAGAGTAGAATGGAACAATTTCTCCGTAAGGATCTACGGGGACAAATTCTTTCAGCATCTTCCTGCCACAGGGACAGCGTGGTGCCTCGGTATGGTAATGTCGGCTCTCGGTGCTTCGCAGGAGGGTTAAAGCTCGCTGTTCCATCTCATCCTTTGTCTCCGACCACTCAAATGCGTCAAAGCTCTCTCTTCGCCCGTCGTGATCTTCAAATTCTTCAGGGGACACCATATTGAGGAGTTCTTCGTAGCAGGAGTGCTCGTAGAGATCGTGCATAACGCTCATTCGATCCACAATCGCGTCAACTGTCCAATATGCTCTCTCTTCCTTGGACCTCCAACTATTCGCAATGTACCTAGCGCATAGCGCGGAATCTGATCGTAGAGTGAGACCTTTAGCTACAAGTGCACTGGAGAGATCCTCTTGACGTTTCGTCTTTCGTTCCGTCGCTGCAATCTTTCTCCTCTGTCTTCGCTCCTCGAGAGTCTCTGGCTGAGAAATCTTTCTCTTTCTCGCATTCTCTTTCGCGGCCGCTGCGTCTAAAATATCTTGAAGGACATAGAGCCGCATTGGCGCCGCTCGGCGGTAGTGCGGGTTTGGAGCCTGGATAAAAGGGAGTCCTCGCAAGTCCTTTTCCGTAAGTCCATAGGTTTGTTTAGCACGACTTACACAAATTCTCCGATATCGCGATGATGTTTGGCATGGGTGGCAGATTCGCCGCTTGATTAAGCGAACTGGTCTCATATGCGGAATGTAGGCGTTGAAACAAACGGAACAGAAAAGGGAAATGCCACTTATATCCTTTACTGCCCCATTGGAGCGTTCCATCAACAGGCAACACCATCCTTCCTTGTTTAAAATGCCGTCTTTGAAAATGTGAGACACTCTGGTAAGTCGACTCAGGTCTTTAAGGTTGAGATATCCCGTCAACCTCTGAACAATATCATCCGGTAGGTCCATCGCATCAACTATCAGTTGGCATTGACTGTCATTAACAGCGCTAGCGGTAGTCCAGCCGCCTCATCCAAGAAGACATTAGCTTCATGATCACACTGCGACAAGCCAGAAACTCTTGGTCTCTTTCTTACTACTAGAGCTCTTATTTACGCTCCTCTTCCTAACTTTTGAGGAGGAGACGACCAATTAAGAGACTGTAATCATTGCGAAATGCTCTCGAATGACTTGTTGACTTCCGCCAGTGAGAGAGTTGCTTCATTATACCTTAGGCGCAGGCAAAAGTCTTCTCTTTCGTGAGAGAAATGAACTGGCAAAGACCCCCATTAAGAAGATGAGAATAGGTTCCCCCTGTGCTGTCCGTTATCCCGTTACCAAAAAGACAGCGAATCAGGAGGAAGAGAAACGCAAATCAGAAGCCCAAATTACGATGGCAAAAAGGAAAGAATAATCACAGTTTTCGCCAACTAAAACGTGAATTTATAAACGCTAAAGTTTGAAACAACCAGCAAAATACTTTTTGAAGGATGATGTGGTCTTTCTCATTTATTTTAAAATTTGGATCAAGAGACAATCTGTCAAATAAAGCTGCCAAAGCATGTAGTGAGTAGATCGACAGATATATCGGAGCCTGTCAACCGAATCTGAGGTTTCAGCTTCCATCAGAACTCATAGAGGTTCATCCAACAATCGATACGAGAACGAGTATCGCCCGCTTCTTGCTGCCGCTGCTCGCCGCTCGACGGGCCGCTCCTTGAGTGGAAAAGCAGCAGCGATTTCGGCAGGCACAGGGTTGAGGCGAAGGTATCACCTCCTTTGACCAGCTGACGACTCAATTAGCTTCTGACAAGGAAACGCCTAGGTCGCCCTCGCTGCTATTCGTTTTTCGTTTGATCGGAATTAGCCAGAGAACACTCTACCGGCAAGAACTGATAAGTAGTGCTAGAGAAACGGAATTTTGCTCCTTCCCCATCCATAGGGATCTCAGAAGATGGGGCCGTGGCAGTTTGTCGTCGGGTCTACAGTCTGATACAAAGTTCTTCTGCGTCCTGCTGTTGTTGACAATTGGCTTTGTGTCAACGGTCATGTCTTCTAACTACTCAGAAGAGTTAAAAGTACTTGGTTTGAAGACAAATAGACAGGCGCGGAGTTCTTACGCTAACCTTACAATGGCTGATGAAGGCGACGGTTGGTGGGAGTACCGACGGGCAACAGAATTCATGAGTCAATTTCTTTGCACCTAATCGTGTGGCTAGCTGTTTTATAATACGAAGCTTTTCCACCTATGTAGTTCACCTGGGACATACGTCCCAAGCTGTTAGATCTGTCACCTTGGCAAATCCCTATTTCCGAAAATCCCCTGGACATCCTCAGGAGTTGACAGTTGTTGGGAAAGAGTAAAGTGTCCAGGAGTGAGTTCGTCATACTTCTTAGTCACCTGACAACAATACCAACCAACCACCACGGCACCTTAAGCAGAGAAGGTAAACAATGATCGATTAGATAATAAGAATATGCCAGGCTTATACGAGAAGCCACATGCGGTGGGTAGGCAAAAGGAATTCAGTCATCCTGTTGGAGAGAGTAGATTCCTAAGAATGACTGTGTAAGGGAGAGCATCGCTCGCCCTTCTTGGGCCTTAATTAGTTTCTCCAGCTTGACCCGTGAAGCTTGAGATCTACTTCCCGCTTAGCATCAGCGCCGCCCTCGCGGTCACGGAAGTTAACAACTTCCAATCTGAGATCGTTGACACCAACCATAGCTTCACCCAGATCCGTGCTAACTTCCATAAGAATCTTTGGATCCTGATAGTGCGTCACAGCCTGGACGATAGCGCGGGCACGTTTGGCGGGGTCTCCACTCTTGAAGATGCCTGAGCCTACGAATACACCGTCCATACCCAGCTGCATCATGAGGGCAGCATCAGCTGGTGTTGCGACACCGCCAGCCGCAAAGTTTACGACCGGGAGCTTGCCCGTCTTGGCGACTTCCTTTACGAGTTCGTATGGTGCCTGCATCTCCTTCGCTGCAACGAAGAGCTCGTCTTCGTCCAGGCTCTGCAATCTTCTAATATCCCTCTGTACCTGTCTAGCATGACGCACAGCCTCGACAACATTGCCAGTGCCGGCTTCACCCTTAGTTCTAAGCATAGCAGCACCCTCTGCAACTCGGCGCAGAGCTTCCCCAAGGTTCCGGCACCCACAAACGAAAGGAACCTTGAACTTGTGCTTGTTGATGTGGTTCTCCTCATCCGCCATGGTCAACACTTCGCTCTCATCAATGTAGTCAATCTCACACGCTTCCAAGATTTGGGCTTCCACGAAATGACCAATGCGGGCCTTCGCCATGACAGGGATGGTGACCGCCTGCTTGATTTCTTGAATAAGCTTAGGGTCACTCATGCGCGCAACTCCGCCGTCGCGGCGGATGTCGGCTGGAATCCTCTCAAGAGCCATAACTGCTACAGCGCCGGCCTCTTCCGCGATACGGGCCTGTTCAGCATTCACGACATCTGCGGGAGGTATATTGTTCAGTCAGCGGTCCGTCTTAGCGTAAATGACGCAAGCCTAGCTCAGCTTACCCATGATAACTCCGCCTTTGAGCATCTTCGCAAGACCAGCCTTCACATTGAAGGAGGCAAACTCGGCGGCGCCGCCATCAGAAACCCCTGCTGCTGGCATTCTGTCGATGAGTGTGTATAAACTAGTAAGTCCTTGCAAGCTTGAGCTCTTTAATTTGTGCTCGACAAGTCCCGTCTCTGGAGCTTCAACGATTGCGAGAAAGCTGATTGAGAAGTGAGACCAGTGAAGAGTAGACTGAGACAAGGTGGTGATGAGGTTCATCATCAGTCTTTTGCGTTGAGCACCGTCATAGTAGTAGTACCTTGAACCTTAGTGGATACTCTCTCTGATAGAGGGAGAGAGAGAGAGAGAGAGAGAGGGAGAGAGAGAGAGAGAGAGAAAGAGAGAGA
>FLMG01004374.1:53551-68995 GCA_900088475.1 Hyphochytrium catenoides
GAGAGAGAGAGAGAGGGAGAAAGAGAGAGAGAGAGAGTGAGAGAGAGAGAGAAAGTGAATGGTGCCTTGGCTGGTGGGGGTGTGGTGTGGAGTGATGTGAGAGGCATGTGAGGGCAGCGGGAGGTTGGTTCCCTTCAAAACTTGGCATCGAATAGTACAGAAACAAAAGGAAGTGGAGAGGGACAAAACAGCCTGATGTCAGATAAATAGCCTCTGAGTAGGAGGTGGTAATTTTAATTTACCTAAGGACTATCAGGATAAACTGAGTAATAGTATGGAGGGGAAGGAACCCGTTAGCGGCTCCCGATGCAATTGTCTGTTTTTGAGTCACTTCACCTCAACACTCACATACCAAATGTTCTTGTGGTTGATGTTATTCCTAGAAGTACGACTGTACCGTCTCTCCAATACAAATCTACAATTCCACTAATTGACACAATACTTATCTAATTCAAAGAATTGCTACCTTATGGTTATCATATACACTGAATGGGAGGTTATCACTCAGTAGAGTTATAGATCAGCTGTGGAAGTGGTAGTATTCGGGAAAACTGTCTCGGGATTAAGATGAGCGGGTAGTAATAGGCCATACGAATCTTACCTCAGGAAATTGGGTGAGGCTTCACGACAAACCTGTCAACCTTCCTAGTCGCAACGCCAGCGAGCCATCAAACCATCATCATCATCGTGCCAAGAAGAGGTTCTTTCACAATCTCCGCGAAGTCTCTGTTCGCATACTCTTGAGTATTGCCCGTCAGAGACCTACTCGACGTAACAAGGATAAAGAGGCTGAAGAGACGGAGGAAGACCTCCAGGGGTCAGAACTGGAAGCGGCGCCAAGACGATAAGTACTGACTCTAGGCTGACGAACAGAATGCAGGCTAGACGGCTCATAGCTGCGAATCCGATAAGACGCCTCACGATAAGAACACGCAGTTCTGTCCGTGGAAGGGTAGTCTTGCCTGCAAAGTCTGTGGTAGGGCACTATCATGTATGCGCGGGCGACCGTAGAGCTCGTACCTCGATGCAATGGTGCAGATCCATTTCGACGAGTGTCTCCTTACAGTCTGGCAAGGTGGAAATTCAGGAAGTAGCCATGCCTGCCCTCTCTCCTACTATGACGGAAGGAAATATAACTGAATGGCGACTTAAGGAAGGAGATGAGATGGCTCCGGGTGAAGTCCTCTGCTCAGTAGAAACTGATAAAGCCACTGTGGACTTCGAAATCCAAGATGAAGCAGTTCTTGCAAAGATCATTGTGCCTTCTGGCACTCAGGGGGTGAAGGTCGGCACGGTCATCGCCTACACTGTTGAGGATAGCGAAGCCTACAAAGCTTTCAAGGTGGAAGGGGGCACTTCAGCCCCAGCTTACAACTCCGCACCCTCTCCTCCAAGTCAGTCCTTCACTGGGAACAAGGAGAAAGAGTCGGGAGCGAAAGCAAAGATTCAGTTCTTAGGTAAGCGCTCTACCCAAAAAGCTAGCCCCTCAGAACCTGCATCATGGATGGTAGATTGGAGCAGAGGCGTTTCAAGCGAGACGCAGAGGGCGGCCAGTGAGGATTCAGCAAGACCTATGAGCCACGGCAAGATCGCAGCCGACGATGCCCCTAAAGACCTCCCAGGCGCCTCCGGCTCTGATAGATGTACGGATGTTCCTGCAAATAACATCAAGAAGATCACAGCAAAACGGTTAACAGAATCCAAGGCCACCGTACCCCATCACTATGCAAGTGTTGACGTAGAGTTGGACGCCATCATGAGACTCCGCAAACAAATGAAGGAGAACGGTGTCAATCTCTCGGTCAATGACTTCATCCTTAAGAGTGTGGCTCTGGCTTTGAGGGACCTACCGGACGTGAATAGGCGATGGGACGACAAACAAAGCGAAGCCCTTGCAAACTCTTCAATTGACATCTCTGTCGCTGTGGCGACCGAAAGAGGACTAATCACCCCAATAATCAAGAATGTGGACCAAAAGGGCTTGTATAGCATTAATAATGATTTCAAGGATCTTGTCAGGCGAGCAAGGGACAACAAGCTGAAGCTTGATGAGTTCCAGGGTGGCTCTTTCTCCATTTCAAACCTAGGTAAATTGTATACTTTCTCTCCTGCGATCAAGATTACGTCTGACCTCCAATAATCCTGTCGTGTTGCAGGCGGCTTTGGTATCGACTCCTTTTCTGCAGTAATCAACCCACCGCAATCTTGTATCCTTGCCATTGGCGGAGGTAGAAAGACGGTGGTACCTGGCAGGGATAGCGATGGTCCTCCCAGAACGGCGACTCTCATGACTGTGCAGTTGTCGGCAGACGTTAGAGTAGTGGACGGGGCATTAGCGGGACAGTTCCTGCAGATCTTCAAAGCATATATGGACAACCCTAGCCTTCTCGTTCTCTAGCACAAGGAGACAGCCACTAAAAGCCAAGTAATTATGAGTCTAGATTTCTTCTATGCACACTTTGAAGATATAAACCATAGGGAGAAATTGTGAAAATTATGTTTAGTTCTCAGGCACCATAGATAGCTAGAGCACTTGACTCTGACAGGCAAGAACGTGTCACACACCATTGCGGGGACTGTTGATCCGTCGTTAGCTGCTTATGACCAGGACACGCCAAGGCTAGGCTGAGACAGTGCCCAAGCGTCGTTCGGAGCAGTCGGACTCAACCAGCAAGCCTGAAGTGAGACATACACTTGTGCGTGATCGAAGGAGTAGGAATCTCACACTGAATGTGAAGTACCAGGAAGAAGGTTGTGTGAGGTCGGTTGGGAGTAATGATGGTTCATATAGATCACAGACTGTCCACATTGCCTACACCACATAACTTTTGCCTTAAGCACTTGCGGGGCTATTTCAAATCAAGTCCACAGTCCTCTCGTCTCATTTTTCCTTGTATCTGTTCTCCTCCACCTGTGACTTCTAGGTTATACTAGCTCCAATAAATCTCATTAACTCACTTTACATCTACCCGACACGTCCTCTATCATCAACCCGCGACATTCGCCAATCTGAGCGTCGCTAGCTGCATGTGCACTGGTCGTCAGCTGAAGATAATAGACGACCAGTATTGCTATCTCTACTGCTCTTCCAGCAGCAGGCCAATCGAGAGGATTCATGATAAAGAACTGGTCGTCAGCTAAAGATCGTTTGGCACAGCAGGATTAGGTAACACCAGACACTTGAGTGCACTCAACCCCTGTATTGATATTAAGCGGTGTCTACTTACCAGAGCTTAAAGATGAGCAATGGTGTCAAAAATGCCAGCTCTGTTACTGACTCACAGACGTGTCTTCCAGCCACCAATAAAAAATATATTATTGTTACATAATAACGCCGACAACCCATTCGAGCCCTTTCTGCGGCTGACCCATCTCATACCTTTTCGGAGACTAGACCAGAGGTCACTTCTGCCGCGCTCAATCTTTTCCCTGAATGAGAATGACGGCAGTCCGGAACCGAACAGTCGCCTTCTTGGCACAATGAGGAATGGTGAACAACAATCCACGCCCACATCTTGCAGGCGCGACAAGCACACACAGGATGGTCCTTCTTGTGCGCTTTCACTGTTTGAAGAAAGCGCTGAATCGACTGGCAGAGAGGATTGGAACAACCACTGCAACGGTTGGAATGGTGAAGACCACGTAGCACCGAGCGAAGTTTGTCTTTGGTCATCCCAAAAGGATGATCCCCAACACACGCTCTCTCGTCGTTGCATCTTTGGCGTTTTAAGGATTGACGGACCTTGGTCTCTTCCAAGGCAGGATCGTCTTCCAGACTTCTCTTTCGAGTTGAAGGGACAATCTCAACCAACGAAAACTCACGCTCACCATGTCTAGCCTAGATGGGGACAGATTCGTCCACGTGGGGAAGGGGGTGAGGTGGTTCCTTTGACTACTAGAGATTAAATGACGAAACCTTACCGGCAATGCCACCCTCCTTACATTGAAGGTTTTAGGGTTTGCACTCAGGGTCAGATTGGCTCCTCTTTCACCCATTGCACACTTCAATAGCCCAATTCTCCCGCGAGTCTACGGCCTTAACGGCAGTACTCTCTAGCAAAGGAATTTTACTATAGTATATGTACGATGGGCGTTCAGTTGAAGATTGGAAACCTCCAGCTCTCCGAAAACAGAGCTTCTCCACGCCTTGCCACGACGAGAAGGGTCTTTGGAGTTGAAAACTCCAGCTTGGTGGCTGTTAGGGGCCGATAGGGCCAAAGAGGCCTAAAGTCCCACAGGCGATCGGCAGTCCATGCTTCCCACTGTCTTTCTCCCTGCTCTTTCTGTTCTCGAGGGTTAGGGCATATACTTCTGCCTGGTAGCGGCAAGAGTATAACCTTAAGAACCTGAGATCGCTCAACAGTATCGAACGAGGGAAGAGGAAAACTGAGATCGTCTTTGGGGCCGCGGAAACGCGCACGGCATGCTTCTCTGTCCTCCTGTCCCACCCGCCGCTTATCTCTAAGACTTTGCAGTGAGATGGATGGGCGCAGAGGAGAGCCAGAACTCTGGCCTCCGTTTATTCAGAGACAGAGGGACATCGATTCTTGAGAAAGGGGGAGAGACACAAGCTGGAAATGAGGGTCAATAAGAAAGAGGACAGAAGAGAGAAATGAGAGCGCGTAAAGAGATGAGACAGATGAACCCTTTGTGTAGTAAGACGTACGAGGAAGATGTTAGAGGTGCGAGACAGACCCAGCAAGAAAGTGACAGAGACAAATGATGGGGAAAGTCTAGTGAGGGTATTTTTCAAGGGCCTTTTTACACTGTAGAAAGCCAAGTCATTCGCTAGAAAACGCTAGAAAATGCTGATGATGACGAGGGCAAAGAGGCTGGGCTGAAATGGGGACACAGACAGACAAGACAGGGCGCAATCAGTGGCACAAACAACGCTGCAACGTGGACAGCCTCAAGAAGTGAGTAGTGGCCAAACCTTGCTAACGAGACAGAGTGGCTCTTGTTGGGATATACCTGTGAGGAACCTATGAGAAGAGATATCAGTGTGTGAGATGTGATGTGGAAGCTCAAGGCCCCACAGTTCCCTCCGCTTGCCCGTGTCCTGAAGATACTCCTCTTTCCAATGCAAAGCTTGTGTGACGACATGGGGATCGTCTCCAGCTGCTCTTCCACCTTCCTGTTCTGCTAGAATTTTCTCTGTGGGCGTTGGTAGGTGCCGACGACTGAAAAATTTGACAGAAGTGACGATAGACGCTTGTCGTATAGAGGCCACTCACTCAAGTTCTGCTGTGTCTTTAGGCATAATTCTGACTCGAGTGAGTGACTCCTGCTTAGTAGCACGAAGAATGCCACCATAATGAGTAGAGCTGTAAAAATAGAAGAGAGGAGTCTTTTTGGCCCTGCACTTTGTCCCTGCACCATTCCCATTCATTTCCTTGTTCTCGAGAGCTATTTACAGTCTTTTCTTCCTACATGAAGTTCCAGCTCTCAGCCAGTTCGGCCAGCCCACAAGAACTTTCCACTGAGTCCGCTAACCGTAGAGTTTCTCATGTGTGTTTCAATGAAGACAGTGCGGGCGGTGCCTCTCTTTTAGCAGTACACTGGTAAGCCTTTATTTGTACTTTGTTCTTACTCTAGTTGACGGTAAGTAATAACGGTGGTAATCCGCATAATAAAAGCAATAATGCAAGAACGCCTAGTTGACGGTAAGTAATAACGGTGGTAATCCGCATAATAAAAGCAATAAATGCAAGAACGCCTAGTTGACGGTAAGTAATAACGGTGGTAATCCGCATAACTAATAAAAGCAATAAATGCAAGAACGCCTAGGAAAGACTTCACCTCTGATGACCAAACTATAGAAGCCCTCCAGCAACACGTGTACATGTACTACTGTGGTCAGGCTGAGGTCAAAACAGTCATTATTTATGTGTTGATGAGTTGCTACTTTCCACAGCTTTGAAGAGCTCTGGCTCCTATCTCCTATTGTGGAAGTCCACGAGGAGAAGCAAAATTTTCTTCTCTCTCGCATCATTGGTAGGAGGAAGATGATTTCTCCGCATCCTCCTCGGTATTCCCCCAGCTCCCGCTTCCTGTCCTACTACCCGACCGCCCTTGTGACCGCCGGGTGATGATGATGGAGCTGCTTCCCCGTTTTTTTTCCCTTTCTGGCCTACTATCTAGTTGTCGCTTTTGTTCCTCTTCTGTTCGTAGTACATTTTGTCATATCTTTCTTTTATAAAATTGCTCGTTAATAATCTCTTTTTTCTCTTTGAAGAATAATGAGGGAACGATGAATAAAGGTCTTCAAGATTGGCTAATAATAAACTCTCTTGAGTTGATAGATCTGGCACTTCGTGATAAATTTTCAGGCATGGCATGACTAGTAAACTAAGCGCTAGGACTAGATGAGAGGGTCGGCCAGGTGTCAAGTTCACAATCATTCAGCTCTAACTTTCCTAGTTAAATTGGGGTCACTTATTGTTCGCTTTTATTGTAAAGATGATGGTATCTGATAGTCTATGATGTTATTAACAGGTCTGATGGGTGTATCTCTATCATCACGCTTTCGCTTCTGTCCCACTATAAATACATGTGCTGCGTTTCTTTTGTTGTGTTGAACTCTCATCCAGTCTTCTCCCAGTTGTCTAGTAGCATGTCTCTCCAACAAGCACGAATGGTCAATTTCTGTTGTTAACAGCTGTTATTGAAAGTAGTAGTATTATCCTTGGTATTATAGTAATCCTTCCCACCCACCTATCTCAACGGAGACGTAAAAGAGCAAGGCTTTGTCCTTAAATTGATCAAAGTCTACTTTGATGCGGGAGTTATTGCTTTAGTATCGGACTTCTACTTCTTCTCGATCATGATGAGTTTTTGTTGTGGGGTCTTCCTTTACCTTGGTTTCGCACCGCCGCATCCCCTCATCACATAGACGGAAAGAGAGGACGATACGGTATATAACTGAAAATAATAAAGGATAATAATGGCGAGGCGTTGTCCTCTCTAGATCATCCTCTCAGAGCTTAAAGAATAACATGCACGACTGCAAGAAATAGTAAACTTCTGCTGTCAGTGCAATCATGATGCGTTGTTTGTGGGTCTTCTTCCTTTGTTTCGCACTGCCGCATCCTGTCATCATCAGATCGACGAGAAGAGAGTAGGAGACGGTGCATAATTGAAAGTAATAAAGGATAATAATAGAGGGCGTTGTCTCTTCTAGATCAATTTACCAGAGCGAGCCTAAAGAATAACATCAATGAGCAGCAGCGATGGTGTGTGATAGGAGTAGTTTCTACTCTTTTATGATTATAGTCTATCGATGATGGTACTGTCTGCTCCCTATCCGCTCCTCCTTTGCTGCTGGAAGCTCTAGCTCTTCTTCTTAGAATGAACTACCAGCAACTCGTGGTGTTGCTCAATAGTAGAACTCCGTCAACATCGCAAGATACCATTTTACTTTAGCTAGCCATGTAACGACTTCCCACGTCACTGCCAGGTAGTTATTGTTATTGCTGCCCAAGAGCCGATCCCCATCTGTCGACTAGCTCCAGGATCTTGATAAGAGCAGTCACTTTTTTTTATTATCTATTATCATGGTGGCCGCCGTTCCACAGGACTTCGACCATCATAAGAAGATGTATATAGGCAGGAGACGACAATAGCTGATGGCATGCCTTTAGTTACTTCTCCCTAGGACAGTTGCACTACTACCCCTCTTCTCGTTGAAAATTTTTCTTTCACAACGAGTTTGATGTGGAGGCTACTAGCTGCCTTTTGGAGCGAGGTCACCCGAAGCGCAATAACAAACCTGGATTAGATCAAAGGAGAAATGGCAGAAGAGAGGAGCTGACAATTGAAGAGCAGCAGCAGAGAGCCAGCTGACAGCTGACAGCAATCGAAACTAGATGAGTATAATATGCGAGTTCATTCTGATAAGGTCAGACTCAATCTTGCAGCTCCTTGTCAATTCACTCCTCCCTCAGCACTTCTTCTTCTCAGTCACCACCCCTCCATTCACTCTACAGATGCGTTTGAACAAAGTGGGGGTAGACAATAGAAAGTCTATGACGAGAGGAGGAAGGTCCAACCAGAAGAGATGTTACAACTTCAGTCCTCCACCACCCTACCCTGGTCCTCCGCATCCCGTCGCTGTTGCTTGTAGTACGACTAGTGTAGGTGGTGGTGGCAGCAGAAGGGAGAAGGAGCCACCGAAGCTGCTGGCACGCAGCAGATAAAGCGCGTGACGGAAAAAAACAAAGAGGACCCCAACAAGGAGAGCAAGGCGTGGAGATCACCACTTCCAAGTGCGGCTTTATAGTCGCTTCTGTAGTTCTTCCTGCCAGGAGCTCTACCCACCATATTCCTACCACCAGACGATTTATTATACTGTAGGAGGCAAACTATGAAAGTCCTTGATGGTCCTCGATGGTGGACAGGAAGGTCTATGCTGTCAGCTGTTTACTACACCACCGTCTTATCAGCACTGAACAGGAGATGATGACGGTGGTGAGGCAGTCATGAAAGAACGACGACTGTTAGTCATCTCAGGTCTCAGTCAAGACTTGAAGGCACTGGTTCCTAGTGCTTCTCCAATCATCAACCCACCAAGTCGTTGGTGCCCGGGTCGGAACCACAATAGACAAGATCGGTCACCGTATAGAACTGGGCCAACTATAGAACTAAAGGACTACTTTCGAGGCGCTTGGTTGGTGGATACTGGCCGCCAACTTTTTTTGCTGATTTCTTGATAAATAGAAGCTGGTTCGCAAACCCCGAATTGGACGCATTACTTTATTCATAGTAGTCCACATCCGTGGGAAACCATTGAGAATGGCGAACTATTAATAGTCTTGAATGCTAAGAAAGAAGCACCAATCACAGGAAGACGGAGCTATATACAGTTATACCGGAGGTATTATCTACAGGCCGTTGGCAACAAGTGAGCCTCATATCGTCGCTTTATGGTTAATTGCTGTTTTGGATATGGGCACGATTGGTCAGAATATTGTTGACTATGCTCAGCCAAGGAAGAGAATGCTTGACAGTATTATGACCTCGCCTGCCTAGGGATAAAGGCCCAATTACATATTGCTGTTCCGCGCACTACTACGAGAGAGGTATGGCGGCCACCGCACGGGTTGTGGGTGACAAGAGGTCAGCGCCAACCTTATAATAATCAGTGTGAAGAGGGCCAGCTGCTGCCTGCTGATGATTGATCCCTGCCGTCCTTCCCTGCTGGGAAGAGTTTCGCCTTTGCCATTGAGACTGAGGGGGAAAGACGAAGGACAGAGACCTTTCCCAGAGCTTGTTTCAGTTAAGTGAGAGGAGGCACTAGGAACCTCACTTTCCGGTGTAGCTTGTCGCGTCCGTGGGCAGTGCAGGGGCGGTGCAATAGCATATCAAAACGTTCCGTCGCTGTCGAGTTGTTGAGCGCAAGACAGCCCTCCTCATGGAAGTTGAGACCCGATAAACTGACCGTAACGGACAATCCTGATCCTCACTTAGAGTACTCGTGAGTGTCGCTACCTAGAGGGGAAGGATGTGGTGGTGGCTGTGGCTCGGCCTCAAGACTGCGGTCATATGCAGTGTGATCGGTTCGGTCCTGGTCTTCTTTGCAGGACCGTTGCTGTCCTTAGCGCTGAGGTATTCCTTCTTGCTTTATCTGTGAGGCGTCGATACAGCAGGAAACTAACAGCTGTACCATCTCAGCTTTGTGCCGAAGCAGTATTTGAAATCAAGACTGAAGATTCGCGTGGCGTGGAATAAAGGTCAGTTCTTCATAGCAAGCTCGGTGCTTCGTGACCAGCGACCTCGCTCACATCTTCTCCCCTGGTGCAGTATATTTCGCTCTCGAGGATCTCGATCTAGGGAAGGCAGTCCTCGGGATCATCTCCCCCTTCGTGCCACTTCCTTTCTCCATTACAAGGCTGCGCCTTAAGCATGCGTCTATCTTGATACCTCTCGACGTGCTAAAAGGTGGCAGCATTAAGCTGAATGCCTCCGGTCTATCCGTGGACCTGGTATCTCATACCGAAGCCTATTGGAATCCTTCTCTGCTTCAGGTCTGAACTATGGTGGACTTTCAGCTCAGCGGGGTAAGCTAATTGACGCTTCACCTGCCATGATAGAACAAGGATCGCTTAGCGAAGGCTGTGGAGGCTGCAAGAGCAGCGAGAATCGCTGAGGCCAATACCTGGTGGATGACCATTCTCCAGAAGTTAGATGGCATCGTAAGGATCTACCCACTTCTACCTTTCTATGGATTTAGTCCCACTCGTTTTATCTTCTATATTTCTGTTATCTTACAAGCTTGATATTGTTAGGCGAAGAGCAACGATGTAATCAAAAAGTTTGAAAGTGAGCGGGCTGCGCAATTGAAGGCGGAGAATCCAATCGCTGCTTGGAAGCGCACTCTGGACAGCATCATTGACAATCTCATGATTGAGAGTTCTGACATCAATATTAGATTGCTGGTAGCGAAGCAGTGCACTCTGGGCATAGAACTAAACGGGTTCAGGTTCAATCAAGCGGAACTGAAGGAAGAGGTAACAACCAAAGGCCAAAGCCCTCTCTCGTTTTTGATACGCCTTATTGCTGACGCGATCCCCATCCAGACAACTGTACGCAAGCGGGAGATTGAGATAGACGGTTTCTCTATGTACGTAGACGTTGATGCGGTGGTCCTAGAAAACGTGGAGCCGGAAAGTACGACGGTAGGAATGTCATCAGCTCTGCTCATTCCGCGTATCATTGTTAAGCCCATCTCTGTTCTCTTGTCGTTACATTAACAGCAAGAGTTGGATCTTGGTCTGTACACCTCAAACAACGAAAAAGTCAATGCAGCCGAACTCCGTCACGATCATGTCATCGACAACCTTACCTTTTCTCTCGTTTTGGAGCTTCCGCCAGTGATGCAGGGCATTCTGCTTCCCCAATATCTGGTTGGCGGTCTTTCCCCTCCGGTGCTAAAGCTTGTGAAGGTTCTTATCGTATTTGAGAATGCCTGTTTGGGCATCAGTCCCGACATAGTGAGAGGTCTGTTCGGCCTGTTGGATAGACTCAATGGCTATTATAAGTGGACTGGACATGCTAAGGTCAAGGATGAGGCCGGTATCCTCTCCCTGACAGAGGATGAGAAGAAACAGTATAGACAAAGGTCTGTGTCCAGCTTTTACTCTGTGCGGTAGATGTGCTTTGGGTGTCGAAGCGCTGACAATCACTCTACTCTACTGTCCGTCAGCTATGCCACGCTTGATGATAAGAAGGCTTCAAAGTCGAGGAAAGCGGAAAGTAAGAAAATTGTGGATGAACTGGAAGCGAGGATGGAACCTAAAGAGATTCTGAGACTGAGAGTGGCGGCAAAAGCGCTACAGATCCCGTCTGGTGGAGAGAAGGTGGAGTCGATCCCTGAGCAGCGAAAGCTTGACGCGGATCTATCAGAGCTCATTGCCAAGCCCATCTCGTACGGTGACTACCGCTTAGTCGTCTTCCTCAACCCCCGATCCAAACACACACACACACACCAACACACACACACACAATTCACCCACCGCTCTTTGGCATCGGTGTTGCACATTCTTCTTACAAAGGCCGAAGCGGCAGATCTTCAGACTGGCTTTTCGTTTAGAGCTGTACAATGTTGTTTACCTACTTGGTTCTGTTGACGTAGCTACGTCAGCTAGCACGTTATTCTATCTTCTTCCCGCGATCAGTGACAATGGCTAACATCCATCTGCAGATTCTATGCCCCATCATTGAAGCCCGTTGATGATGAGAATCTGCCTGTCAGGACAGTCTCGGTGCACATCTCAGTCAAGAGATTTCTTTTCAAGTTGAGAGGACATCATCAAACCTCGTTGGTGAACATGGGTGCAAAGGATCTAGAGCTATCCCTTGCTGCGGCACTTTATGAGGTCAAGGGCGATACTCCCTCGATTATCCTAAGCCTGTCACTTTATCGCTTTTACATTGTCGACAGGTAAGAAAGATGATGCACTACTATCTTATGTCTTCTGCGCTGGTCCCGTACGACTTTCATCAAGAACCATATCTGTTACTAAATACCCTTCCAGCAGCCTAAACTACTACTACAGTTTCCGTCACTGCGCTTTTCCACTGCCTTAGCATCTATATTCCCTTGCTTCGAAGCCATAATGTACCGTTTCTTTCTCAGTCTCTCTGATTAAGTGTGGCTTGTGCTAATGTCTCGTTTGCCTACAGCCGGGAGCCAGCTCAGAACGCAATAACTAGCATATTTGACATTAATCCGGGGTGCAAGCAAATGCTGAATGTGGACCTTAAGATACTCGGTGACGGCTTCATCGAAGGCAATGTAGACGCGCAGGATTTTTCCATTGTGGGTAACGTGGAACCCCTTATCGTCCTATCAAAAATCTATATGGCCGCGATGATATCGGCAGAGGACGAGCAGTCCATAGCAGCACCCACTGAGACCGTTGTGGCAAAGAAACCTGTCATTGTCTTCGTAAAGGACCTACCACAGGACTATTCTCCACTTTTCCTTGGCTCGGTACCGATGGATTTCACGTTAACAGTAAGAGATGTTGAGCTCATTAGCGCTGTTGATTACACGTAAGTGTCCGGCGTTGCCTTCCTCATCTGCAGATCCTCCTTCAGCTCTACTAGAGCCTCCCTTCCTGCCGCTTGTTCGAACATTCGACACGGAGGGTCCACAAAGATGCCTCCAGGACCTTCAAAGATAACCTATCGTCTGCTCTCTATCCCAACGATGCTAACTTGAAACCTTCCGCATGGTGTCTTTGCCCAACGCCTTTCAGGGTGAAGCGGAGCCATACTATATCAATATCTTCCAACCTTTACATAGAGATCGAAAGTAGCAAGAATAAGGAAAAGATCTCTTTGCAGCTGGACGAGGTGGCGGTAGAACCGTGCAGCGTGGACGTAACTGACGAAGGCATCAGCCTGACAAGGCCAGAAATAAACCGAAGTCTTATTGAGATTACCGGAGCAGGTAAGGAGTGGTTGTTTCTCGGTATACAAAGGACGTCGGGAATATGAAGTTTCGCCAATTTTGAGAGATTATGATAAAGAATGCAGAATCGTGCAGGAAGGGCTTGGTTTGGGACCAGGGTTGATAGCGGATCGACGCCCGGCATAGTATGTTACCACAAGCATACCGCAATGGACGGAACAGCGGAATCCTTTGTAAGATGAAGCTTGGGAGTGAAGAATGACTTTTAAGAGGACAGCAAAGAGACTGCCAGACTGCCCTCTTACAGTGGAATCCACTTTCCAACATCCACAGGCAGCGGGCCAGACGTAGACATTGTGTACGAGTCACAGTTACTGGAGCCTTCCGAAGATCGCCCTAGCCTCCTCATCACCCGCAAGATCCCGGACAAGAGTCAAATGTCTCTCCACTCCCAAGGGCCGTCCGTAACAAACAGTCCCCAGTACTCCCGGTTGAGGCAAGGTTCTACCGCTGAATCGGATATTCCACCCAGCCCCGCACATAGCGCTATCTCTGAAAGGTTTGGCTCTGAATCTGGCTCTTTCATGGATGATGGACAAGGAGGCAGACAGAGTCTCGATTATATTATTGAGCCGCCAGGAGCGCAACGCTGCGTCTACCTGAAAGTCAAACTTTGTGCAATCAACCTCAGCAAGGACGATATTGCCCTCCTGCTTGCCATCTCCAACCGACTTTCGGCCTCCATAAGCGAGGACGAGAAAAGTCAACACGATGTGCAAGAGAAAGAGAAAGCCCGCGTTGCAGCGCAGAAGGAGAGAGAGATTAAGGCCAACCTTAAGAAGCTAGAGGACTCGTTCCGCTCTATCGATACGGACGGAATGGGCACCATCTCTGCTGACGAAGTACATGAGCTGCTCAAGGAGGTCATCAAACGAAGGCTGACACGATCTGAGATGGAGGAAACAATCAAAGAGTTCATGAGCCTTGTGGATGCCGATAACAGCGGAGACGTAACTCTTGAGGAGTTCATCTCTAAATTGAACCCCGAAAAGACTGTCTTTCGACAGAAGCATGCAGGGCATATCCGTCTCACAGCGCAAGAGTATAAGGACCCTTTCTATACCAAGGACTTGGCGGTAAAGTTCAAGAGAGTGATGGAAGAGTATTCCTATGAAGAAATAGGTATCCAGAGTGATCCTAGCAAGTTCCTATGGCGACCAGATCTTCCTGTTCCCCAAGAAGTCAGTGGAACGACGAGCCCCTCTGCTATCTCTAGCGTAGCTTCTGGTGTCTCAAACGTGACGCGATCCGCGGTTACTACGATTGGTGGCCTTGGCAGTAGAGCCGGTGGAGCTTTGGGCTCTGCGGCGAATGCGGTCGGAAGTGTACGAGGTCTTTCTACGGTGACTGGAGTGGTGGGGTCCGTGGGTTCAGTAGCTGGTGCCGCTGTTGGAACTGTGGGGTCTGCTGTTGGCTCAGGTGTTGGAGCTGTTGGAGCCAAAGTCGCTGATGCAGCCTCGACGGTTGGCTCAGCCGCTGCTTCCCAGGCTACAGCTTTCAACGGTATGTTGATGGGAGGGTTATCAAACATCCAGACAGCGTTGGGGGAATTACCTGCCGCGCGCTCTAAAGCAGAAATCGACCAGAAGCTGAAGGAAGAACTACGACGCTTTTGGGAAATGTACATGACAGAGTGTGACACCTCTCTGGACTCTTTGAAAGGCCAGAAGCCGCACATTGTGCAGCAAAAGCTCATTCGCGTGTTCAGATCGAAGGACTTCGCTAAAGAGGCGTGGCAGTCCATCATAGCTCCCAACCTTCGGTCGAAGAAAGAAAGAGCTTCGTGGGTGATTAGGGACTCTGCCGTGGTACAAGGGGTGACAGATATTCAAACGTTGCTAGAGAGGGTGACGGCGACAACTGGTACGGTTTTGGAAGCCGAGGAGGAGGGCAACTACCCTGATCCTGCACCGATGATTGTTCGCACGGACATAGAAACCGACCTGGGTGGTCTGCACCTCTGTTTGATTGACCCTCGGCTGCCTGCTGGCAAACCGGGTATTCGATTCTCCGCAACTGACATCAACGGACTCATATCATTCGCACTTTGGGAAGGCGGCACTCCTCTTGGGACCAAAGTCAAAGCCGCCGACCAGCTCTTCTATCCTCAGGATATTATCTCCTCCGACGTCTCGTTCTCCGTGCAGGGCGAATATTACAACTCTGGCGTAAAGGAGATGGAGCCTTTCCTAGAGCCCTACGCTGGTAAGAGTGCCTAATAGTGTTCTAGAGTTGACTCGAAGAGAGAGTTCGTTCGGTGATCACAGGAACTTCAACTCGTGTCACTCCTCTGATATTGTTTTGCGCTCTCTGAAGGCGGGCGGGTCATGCTCCTGCTAGTCACTCCTTTCTTTGAGGATCTGTTGCCCGTCTTACCTCATACTTCCACTACTAATCAGCCTTTGTGGGTGCCTCTCAGGTGAGCTATCAGTCTACAAGGAGCCACAGATGCCTCTCCATGTGGAGTTCCT
>FLMG01004374.1:70808-155487 GCA_900088475.1 Hyphochytrium catenoides
CCCGAGTCCCGGTACTTCAGCACCTGACCGTTCAGAGCGTAATGGCAGCAACCCACCTGGTGTGACAGTAGACTGGCTCTCCACGCTAAGTCCCCGATGTGAGACTAGCATCACAGAACCTAAGCCCGGTTGGTCACACGGGCTGGATATTATGACGTGAGTTCGACCTTGCTCTATTACAATCCTGCGCGATACCACTGAACGTGTTTGAGGCGATCCCTGCCTTCGTTATCCTTTTTGCGTCTTCTATATCCCGCAAATTCCCTTCTGCGACATTTCTCACTCTCTTTAGTAATCTTCCTTACCTCGTCCGCTCGTCCCCCGACTTACTTCACTACCTTTCAACAGGATTGGACGCCCAGGGATAATAGAAGAGGTAGGGTTCTACAACCTTGCCTATGAGGTTGACGTTGCAGCCTCCCAGTATTTCCGGACAAAGGTCATCACCATACAGCCACGATATGTACTCCACAACCATACAAAACGAACCCTGGAGCTACTTCCTCTGAACATAGACAAGAAGGGTGAAGGGTTGGACTTTGAGGACCCCAAGGTCCAAAAGAAGTACAAGATAAAGCAATGTCTAGTCAAGGAACAAGAGAGTGCTGTGATCTACCAGTTTTATGGACACAACTGTGACAAGGGCAAGGCGATCAAGATTAGGGATATAGAGGAAAACGGCGGTACGTGAATTATCTGTCCGCTCAAATGGTCTCCATCATGCTTCTCCGTCAGTGGAATGTTCTAACCTCTGGGCTCTCTTAAAAATAGCTTGAATTTCTCTTCTAGCCCATAGCTCTCAGCTTACATTGGTCTAACTGCCCTTCGATGACTTTCTTCCTTATCAGATGCGAGTGGTTGGTCTCAGATGCTGTCTGTGGACAGTGACCGTGACTACTTCATATGGAGTCGGGGCATCCAGGGCGAGGGGCCACTCCTCTCTGTCGGCATCACTCAGCGAGGGCCTTCTACCTTCATCACCATCACGGACGCCACGGCCACTCCACCGTTCCGCATAGACAATAGGTAGGAGGAGGTTACATCTCCATCTCTGTCTTGTTTCTGTCAAGTTTGGCTCATTAGGTCGAGACACATATATGATTTGGTAGAGTTCAGCTTTCTCTCATTGTGCCGGTCAGCCTGCATTGTGGATTCTATCTTCTTTAGGTTCATCGAACTCATATCACCCCATTATGAAACTTCTTCACCATCCCTCTTTCGTCTGTAAGGTCCACGAAGCACACGATTCGGTTCCGTCAAGCTGACCTTCCTGACGCGACTGAGTGCACTCTGGGCCCGGTGCGGTGGAGCTCCTTTACTTGGGAGAGGTTCACTCGTAGTTCTGATGATCAGATGGAGCTGGAGGTGACCATCGGAACAGCACCTTCCTTCAGGGTGAAGCTCAGCCAAGTTCAAAACCTCAAGCCGTTGTCGCCAGATGGTGAGCCGTCAAACATTGGGTTTAGGCGAGGATAGTTGCCTATTAAGGGCATTGTATCTGCCATTAGACTAGTCGGCGCAGGCTAGAGAAGGGCCAAGGAGGCGGCTATCTTATGCCTCGTTTGTGCGCTCCCTTTTTCACCTCTTCAGAGGCCCACTTCTCTCATTAGAGTACCTTCCCGTTTTAACCCTTTACCTCCGTCTCTCAATTATTTCTCCTCCCTTCCAACTTGTCCTGTCCAGGAGGTCAAACCCGCGTCTTTGGAGAGGTCTACGTACAAAATAGCACCCGCGTGCTCTCCTTCTCGGATGCCGAGCTCAATCATTCAGACATTGCGAAGTTTAGAAAAGGGTACGCCCCCGTCATTGGCGATTGCAATCGGTCTATCATCCAAATATGCCCAAAGCCGCACCTTTGCTTCACCTCTCTTGCTCTTCGGTGGCAAGGAGAGCACTTACCCTCCTGCTTTCCTGAATCTCAACTTAAGGTTGCATATACTAATCAACTTGCCTTCAATTTCTACCTCCTTCGGCAGATTTCTCTCTTCGATTGTCTTTGACTTTCGTCTGCTGGGCTCCACCATTACGCTCATCGATTCCTCGCCTCGCGAGCTTATGGCAATCTACGTGGAGGACGTGGCCTTGTGTTCTCCTGAGCGCTCTCGGGAGATAAGTTTCAAAATCCATCACGTGGAGATCAGTAAGTACCATCTTTGATGCAAACGACATTCATGAAGGGCCATGGACTAAATGAACATGGCAAAGAGGGTTCAGGAGGTGTGAAAGGAATATAGGGTATCTGAGGAGGGATGCAGGGCTAAGTAGCATCTCTGACCTGTCCTCGCTGGCTCCAAGTTGTCTTCATTATTCTCCCTTGCTTTGCTGTCTGATGTGTGTTGAGGTCCCATGCCTAAACCGAGTAATCGGACTGGCAATGTGAAGAGCTTTTTAGTTTTAAGTTCCACGTTTTCCTTCATGTTCTAATTGCTCTGACTAACTAACTCTCCTATGTCTCCTTCTCCAGATGACATGACTGTATCGAGCGAGTATCCTGTCGTCTTCGTCCCGACCGACACTGGATATCGCAGTGACAGGCACGAGGACTGGAAACCTGAAAAAGGAGAGAAGCCTTTCTTCATCTTTTTGCTGGATACTGAGCCAAGCGAAGGTCCGCCGTCTCCTTCCTTTATCTCCCTCCTCCCATCTCTAGGTGTTAGCTCGTCCTTTCCACCTCAACGCCGTTCATTCAGTACTCTGACTTATCGGGCTAAACAACTTCTACTCGTCCTCCTCGATTAGGCATTATGATTATCAAACAGTGCGCCCTGGGAATGGGCAACATGCTGTGCCAAATCAATGCGGATTATTTGCTCGTCGTCGCGTTTATGTTCATGAGGATGATTCCTGAGTCGGACCCTGAGCAAGACATTATCAACGGTAGGAGGACTTGTGATGGCAGGGGAAGAGAAGGATAGAGTCCCATTAGTTAGCTCAAACTCTCGCCGTCCCTGACATTCACCCCTAGCTCTCTACCCGATTATTAACCGCCCTCCTTCCCGTCTCCCTCTCTCTCTCTTGATTGTTGCATCAACGCTGAGAAATGGCTCGTGCTGATCACTGTCTCTTGGTTGACATCGGTTCCTTCTCTGCAGGGCAACTGGCCTGCCGCACCTCAGTGCTCAAGAAGATAGAGAAGATGCCTCCGCAAGGAAGTGGCGGATTGATCTTCCTGAGCCACATGATGGTCCAGCCCTTCGACTTCGACTTTGTCTTCGTCTCAGATCCAGAAAACAATCAATCTGGTATACTCACACTCCTCTTATTCTGCAGTCGGAAGGCTATCTCCATCCTTCACAAACCTTGTGCTGAACCTGACCAAGGCTTCTAGTCGACTGGACTCCGCGCATTGTAATGCTTCGTTACCAGTGTGCTTCGCCTTATTGTCCTATGCCCTCTCGCATTGACCCCTATGGAGTCACTCTAGCCTAACCGTTTTGCTGCTAACTATATAAACCTCAGGTCTTAAGCAAGTTCTGCCTGCTACACTGGCGAACATGGTGGGAGGCATAGCACACATCACGCCTCGGTTCCACTTCCGTCCGATTGCCTACAAAAATCGCTTCTTCACGCCTGGAGAGCTGGCTTACGACGTCGTGATGACCATCGTCTACGAGGTGGTGGGGCAGTGGTACAAGGTGGTAGGCTCAGTCGAGATGCTTGGAGATCCTGTCGGCTTTGTCCAAGATGTGAGTCGTTTCGCGCTGTCCTTCCCTCCCAATCTCATCTTCTTAGTTGAGCTGTGTGTTCGGCATGAGTACTGTATGTCTAGTGGAGATTTCCCTTCTGGGATAAGAAAGGAAGGATGCCGATGTAGTACGAAGTTCCGCGGCACGCTGCCATGACCCACGATGTCATATACTATTATCGTTGACAAAGGCGGCCTCACCACTCCTCTGACGATGCCACACAGGTTGGACAAGGCTTGAGGCTTTTTGTACGGAAAACTGGGAAAGAACTGAAAGGGGAGAGCGAGAAGAAGGGCGAAGGGGCAAAGATCCTGATGCAGACTTTAGTTGGTGCCCCGTCTGTGATGATTGGGAAAGCGTCAAATGGCATGGGTAACATGCTCAAGCGCATGACTTTCTTTGAAAGCCAAGAGGCAGACATTAACCCCAAGCACCTTGGCCACGGACTCCTGCAAGGTGGAGAGGTAGGTGAAACTCAAGAGGCTCTGTTTTTTCCGACAGAGTGGAAGGTAGAGCGACGTTGGCGTTCTACCTGTACCTGCTTGGGCCGTGCATTGCAGCCCTAATTAATCCATCTTTCTCTCTCTATTGTGCCGCCAGATTTTTGTTAGATCTCTTGGCTATGGCGCTGCGTCACTTGTCCGCCATCCTATGGAAGGAGCGAAAGAGGATGGCGCTAAAGGAGCTTTCCTAGGCATCGGGAAAGGGGTAGTGACGCTCGTTGCCAGTCCTGTGGTCGGTATTCTAGGAGCTAGTGAGAAGGTCGCCCTTTCCATTGATAAGACGGTGCATCTGATGGATGAGCAGTTCTACGAGGTAAGACAACGAAGGAGCATTCCTACTGCTGCTTCTTGTCCTTCTATACTTCTGGCGGTTTAGTCTTTGGGCTTGAAGAGTGACTCGGGTTAATGCCTTTTTGTTGCTTTCTGTCTTCCTCCAAAGCTTTGTCAAGTCATGAGACCGATTATCTTTTTTGTTTCTCCAGGGTACCCGTCGGCCTGCCCGCCTTCTTCACGGCGATGCGAAGGCGGTGAAAGCGCTGGTGCAGACCAACATTATCACCAAGCTGGAAGTGTTTGTGTGGAAGGCTATTAAGATCAGCACTTCGACGGCCTGCAACCCTCGTGTCCGAATCTATCTTAAAGAGATTGTCGCTGGAGAAAAAGGCGAGGCGACAGAGAAAGGAAGCCTGATCGAGCGATATAAGACCCGCAAACTACGTCATACGACTAATCCAGAGTGGAATGAGGCCGTTACCTTTGACATTGTAAGCACGAATGTCGTGGTGGAGATCAAGGTCTTCGATGAGCATCGCCTCCAACCCAAGGTATGAGCCGCTGTCCTTCGCTGTCATGAATGTCAGCTCCTTTATCGACTGAGGATCTTTGTGTTCACCATGGCCCCTTGCTGACCTCGCATTCGAATAACTCTGATCCTTGCTCGTATTTCTTCTCTGCGGTCAATAAACTAAGGTCTATCTATCGCTCTATCTCTACGCCTTTGAATGTAATGCCTTTCAGTCTAAGTATCGCGCTACTTCTTATCTACGTCGCTGTCCACAGATTCTCCTAGGACAGATCTCCAAGCCTCTGAATGAGATCTACAAGGAAAATCAAGAGGGAGCCATCAGCGCTCTCAGCGAAGAAGAGAAGAACAGGGCTGTAGCTCTTGCCGTCAGCAAGGTTCACACGACCAAGAAAGAGAGGAAGAAGAGGACAGATTTCGCCACTCAGGTGCAAATCCGCAACTTTGTGGATAATTTGACCCACAAGAAACGTGAAGATGCGATGCCTCCCGTGACACCAGGAAGAATGGCGACGTCGGGCACTGACCTAAATACGCCACCCGCACCTACCCCTAGCAGCACGCGGACAACGCCAGTGTATGGGGGTCCAGGGTTCAGCTCTAACTCGCGGCGCGTGACTCAGAATAGCATCGCCACCCCTTCGATCGCTGACACCATTGGTTCAGACGAGGGCACTCTCTCAGGAGAAGTAGTGCAGGAAGTGCTATTGAACCACACCAATAGGGCACGACGGTACAGATTGGAGGATGAGAGAGGAGAAGCGGTGGAAGGCGAGCTGTTCGTGGCCTTTAGATACTTGAACGACCTCAGGCGGTAGGCTGGGCAGACCCGGGCGGCATAGTGCACCAAAGGCAGACCCGACAAAGGAGTGACGAAGTTGAATCCTCTAAAAGCATCTATATATCTTTATAACGTCGATCGATGTGGGAATAGAAACTTAATCAAATATATGTTATAGATTTTGTTGCTCTCGTGGCTAGCTCTCCTAGTACCTTTATGGCGCCCCGGCAGGAGAATGATGACAGAGCCGGAAGTGACGGAGCTTGCGGCACTGACACCTTGATGGATTTGCATTCCCACTGCGGCATGGCCGGGAGCTGCTTTTAGTCACGATTCCTCTTCAGTAAGGCAAGTTATCAGGGACTGGTAGCCTTATCCAGTTGAACGCTGGGACACAATCATATCTCCCGGTAATCTGCCGATCGCTGTCTACTCTATGCGAAGCAAGTGCCGTCATCTGTGCCAGGAGTCTAAGAGGACGTTGCCATGAGCAAGGAACTATCTTGCCCATCTGGCCACCACCGCTCATCCACTACTCTACGCCCTCGTACACAGACTGTCACAGACTGCTGGATGCTGCTACCGGCGGCCCATGGTCCTCAGCCCTGCTGAGATCGAGCTGAACTGATCGTCTTCTTTAGCCTCTGTCTATAGATCATCGGCCATGAGGAGCCAAACCGCAAGCCGATCTAACCTGCGAGACAGGCAGAGGAACAGATGTCTTCCGATTGTTCAAGATAGCCGCTAACGTGTATTAAGGGTTTACGATAGGGGAGTAGTGTCTGTGAAGCCCTTTGTTCAGGGTCTCAGGCGGAGAAGGATCAGGTCTTTCCAAGAAATTTATGAGGTTCTGTCTGTTTTGATCTCCCCCAATTTTCCTCTTTCTTGACCTGCGCACGCGGCGTCGCTCGACCTGAGCTGAAGCTCCTCAGAACGTGCAGAACAGGGCGAGAGAAACTGAGTGAGACAGCGAGAGAGACAAAGCAGCATGAGACGGATGAGAAGAGCGATTGTTGATGAGTTCCTTTGAAATCGCTGTCTGCTGAAGGTGATGTGAACGTGGCATTCTGTCATAAGTTAACTCGTGCCCCAGCTTCTGGGGCCACCCTCCTTTCTCACTCAAACACAGAGGAGGGCAAAAACCTCTAATATTTTAAGCATCCTCCTTTACCGAGACCGAGTAGTCCATACAGCACTACGCATTCACCATTATCCGGTTAACAGCCAGGGAGGTGGAGAGTTTAGCGCTGGTACGCGAAGATAGGCTCTTCGAAGAAGAAGTCTTTGGCTCTCTGTGCTGTTTTATAGACAGTCCGGAACTTTTCCTCTCAGCCTAAGTCTGCAAGGGGCGTGGAACGCTGAGGCTATGGAGAGCCAGCAAGTGACAAGGCGAGGACCGGTGGACACTTCGGTGACGGACTATTCATCGCCCTCGCCACCGAGAGGGCAAAGTGGTGCAAAGATTGTTGAACACCAACTGGTATGAGATCTTTGGTTTTTGTTTCTAAGTAGTATCTTATCTCATCGTTTTATCTTTGGGCTCCGATATTTTTGGGACTGCTGCAGTCTGGAGAGGAAGGCTATCTAGACCAGCTCTCGGTTTACCTTCCAAGTGTTCAAGGGATTGCTAGTTACGTCAGGAAAGGCCTGCAGGAGGTTGCTCCCATGAAAATTGGTGCGTTCCTTTGGCCTCTTCTGCCATCTACCCGCGTGCCTCCTTCCCACCTCCCTGTCCGCCCGCTCGCCCACGTGCCGCTTCGCTTACGTGCCCCTTCGCTTTAGCCCCAGCTGGTCGCCACTCTGGCCCCCAACTTTCCAAACCGGTCTTCCCTACGGAGTATCTTCCTCTACTTCGCTCTACTGTCATCCGCACGTCTGTCAACGCCTCTCCTCTTCTTGGTCCTAACAGAACGCATCTCTCTGCCGACAGAGTCTCCAGGGCAGACTAGAGATACTGTGCTCTCGGTCCACCTCCAAAGAATCATTGACCCTCTTTCAAAGAGGGAAGAAGTCTTCTTGCACATCTGCTATGCAGACGGGCTTCAAGTCTGGAACACGACGGATGTGGATCACATCAAAGAAGTCCTCTCTCTCCGCCAAGAGGCAGTGAAGATAGCCAAGTTTTTGCCTTATCCTACGCAAAGAGCAAAAACTTCGGAACAGCTGCATGACATCTGGAAAGCAGCACCTCTTCTCCTTTCAGTCGCTGCAGCCGAAAGTCGTACGGGGTCCGCTAAGGCCATCAGTGTATATTCTCTACCTGAGAACAGGTCTTAACATCTCTCCACTACATTATACTACCACTGCATGAGCTACCTCCTGGTTTACTCTACCTTGCCCCAAACAGATTTACCGGTCTCCTTATGCCTCAGTGTTGGATTGGTCACTTTGCCCGCCACCTCTCCATGGGATCTCTCTTCTCTTGCATTGTGATTCTCTCTCTTCCTTTGCTTTATACCGTGCTCAGAGTTTTGTGCATCTTCCAAGTACTTACCTCCTGTCGAATGGCCGCCACTCATCGCCCTATTTTCAAGGTACATTCATGAGCTACGGTTGCCCAGTGAGGTCCTAGGGCTTGAGGTAAACGGGTCAGCCCTCGTGGCGGTCCTGCGAGATCATATCTATGTCTTTCGCTCTTGCAACCTAGAGATGGTAAACAAGCTTGATTGCGCTGCAAACAGTCGTAAGAACGTCATTGCGTCTCTAGGAAGCCGGTGGCTGGCCTATGCGACGGTCAAGGAACCGTTTCCAGCCGAAAATGGAGGCGACGGATTCCATCTTGAGGGGATGGCGCCTTCCTCTTCCTCTTCACCAACTAATGGTGAAGAGAATGGGTTGAGCATCAAGGAGATGGCGCAGGGTGTAGCGAACTCCCTTTATTACCTAGGAAAGCTTGGCAAACAGCAGCTGGGAGGAGGGAAATCTAACCCCGTTCTTGGGGCAAAGGGACTCGTCGGAGTTGTCGACCCTATAAAAGGGAAGTGTATCTTCCACTTCGAGGCGCATGCTGCGCCTCTCTCTTCCCTTGCTTTCGACTCCTCTGGAGTTCTTGTAGCGGCGGCTCCCATAGAGGGTCAGACTATACACGTCTACCGTCTTCTCCCGCAGCCAGATAAGCAATCCCAGCCCCGTCTCATTTATAGGCTCATTCGGGGCATAACGCACGCAAATATTCGTGTCCTTTCCTTCAGCGCCGACAGCAAGTGGTTGGCAGCACTAACCTCAAACGGCACCGCCCACTTGTTTGCCATCAACCCCGCAGGAGGCCAGGTGGACGCTACATCGCATGTACCAGGCCTTGATGGACATGGTGGCTCGGCCGTACAGAAAGGTTTTTTTACCTCCATAGCATGGGATGCATGCCTCTTTTCCTTCTTCTGAGTATTTTCTCTAACTCTTGTCCCCTGGCCAAGCACTGGGGATTCGACCTAACAACACGCCCGATGTTTCTTTCCGTAGATCCAACGTTAAAAAGCATTATCGGCGAAAGGAAGAAAGAGATGGCTCTTCGCCTCTCTGCAGTTGGGAGATTCAGACATCAAGCAGTGTCATCGTGCATTGGACTTGATGCCATGACATCACCAGGGACCAGCCAAGCTGACGAAGCTATTGCTCCCACTCTCCCGTTGGCGCTATCCGGCATCTTCTGTGGGCGAGCTGTACTGGTTGCCAACCAAGCTGGCTCTATGTCTCTGTTCCAAGTGCGTCCGGCTGCAAGAAGGCAGGGAGACTCGACTTCATCCACCTCTGGAAAGGATGATTCCTCGGCTCATAAACTGGAACTTTTGAACTCCAAGAGACGTTTGTGGGATATGTGCCGTAGGCGCTCTTGGGGCGAAGTCAGATGCCGACAAAAGCTCATGCCAGGACTTACGTCCCCAGCCGTCGTCGGGGGTTTGTCTGAGAGCAAGGAATGGCTCCCAGTGGGAGAGATGACGCTCCACCCACCAGTTGTAGTCCCGCTTTGGATGCAGCCTCGCACTGCGTTTAGAGTCTACCGCCCGGCAGGTGGATATCTCCGTAATAGATCGAAGAGCTGTAACATTATCCCCCTCTATCTGGACGATGTGGCTACGGAGCCACTGAGGATCATGCGGACACTCACTGGGACTCCCCTGGGCATCACCGGTGCCGATGCCGACACCTCCGAGGCTCCTGTAGGAGGGCTGAATGCTTCTGGTCGCTTGATCTCACCCATGCTGCTAGCAATGAGCGAGAAAGAGGTTGAGATGCAAGCGCTACAACTCAGTCGTAAGTCCCCACATTCTCGCCCTTTGTTGCATCTTCTGAGTATCCCTCGAGTGGCGCTCTTGACCAAAATTTAGTGTTCCTACATAACCATCTTCTCACTGTCATCTGACATGGCGTCTCTCATATATAGAAAGCATCTCCCTAGCCGTGTCTTCACCTCTCCAGTCACGACGGACGGACATCAAGGAGATTCGTTGCGAGACACCCGAGGAGCAAAGCACAGAATGGCATCTTGGTGCCGCCAGTGGTAGGTTAATAGAAAGATCGGGGCAATTTTGCAACGCTAATACCTTTCTGCTTTGACGGCGATGCCTCCGCACTTCTCTCTTCCGCATCCTTTCACTCCGGCCACTACTACTACTCTTCCGCTTTTATGGCAGTGATAGCAGCAATGAAACAAGAGTACTTCTCCGTGGAGGGATCACAGGAGGAGTCCAGTCAATTGCAAGAAAGGGTAGAAGAGTCCTGCTTGGAGTCCGTGTGCTCCCCGTCGGCCCATCAGCCAGTAGAGTTAGATGCTACGGACATGATGTCTTCATCAGACGGTGCTGATGACTCCTTCCCAAGCTTCGAAGAGGGCTGCAACCGCTTATTCGTAGGAGAGGAAATCGTGTGATCTTTGACTGCTGTAGGTCACATGCCGTGCAAGGAGCAACCAAGGGGCAATCATAGATAAACAGAAGACAGGGACCTAGAAGATAGCTTGAATAGAAAGACTACTAGGTGCCGCGCTTCCTTAAGGGGTACCCAGAAGAGAGACTTGAGGATGCAAAGGTGGCAAGGTCACCGTGAGCGAAGTGGCTCAGCTCACATTTAGGGTTAGTTTGGAGCGCGTTTCTAATAGTTCCTTTAGCTTTATGTCCAATAGCTCTGGAACTGAGGGACAGAAGAGATCAACAATTTGATGCCGGCAAAGCACACCGGCCTCATTCTTGGGTAAGGGGCCTGTCCATAGCTTTATCAGTCTCCTTTGACCAATTTGTTTGCAATATAGATGGGGCTCATATTTCCCTAGCAATGATCCCCTCGGGCAAACCCTTTATCTCTTCTTCTGTCTGCATCATGCAATGTGTCCTTATCATTGTGCTCTTTGGCAATGTCGCGTATAGATAGACAGAAGGCGCGGTGCTTCGCCTGGCTCTATTTTAACTATGATTTTCCCACAATGCCTCATAAAACGCTGTGTAATCACAGACTTCAGAAGGCATCAACTCTGGAGTGTCATCCATAGCTTCTCACTCCTTCACTCCAATATCTTGAATTCCTCTATCTTAGTCCAAGCATAAGTCAAAGGTACCTCGTGAGTCAAGCCTCACAGCAAAGTGCAAGCACACCCCTGCTTCACTGATTCAACCTGGGGTTGTTGACGACCCCCAGGTGCCGCCAGAGATGGGTCAAATGAAGAGATGACGCTTTCTGTCCAGATGTGACTTACAGCCACTGCCGGAACCTCTCCTGCTTTCACAAGTGAGATCCCTTTCGGCAGTGTAGATGGACCTGGAACCTAGAGAATCAACGAAGACGGTGAGAGGAGCGGAGGTGCCTCCGATCATACTGCAGCCTGTTCGCCTACCACCGTATTTAGAATGAAATAGACAACTAAGAGGTAAGGGACTGCAAGCACACTGGCCAACTATACGGCACCAGTATAGAAGTCAGAGATAATAAGTCCATATCGAGCCGCTAGAGTACTCAGGTGCGTACCGGTTCATAGTAGACTGCGTTATTCCTGGTCGTAGCCAAATCCACGTCGCGGTCGAGTATCTGTTTGGCCCGCAGAACAGCAGCTTGAAGCTTCCCTTCCCGTGCAGCTTTCTCGGGCTTGGTCAAATTATCTTTGTAGTGGGTCAGTTCGTCCATCGTCTACACAATTAGACCATAGTCAGCATGAATGCCGACATTTATGATGTCAACAACAAGCGGTGACAGCTGCAACGTTAAGTAAGAGTCCAGGCTCATGTTCTCCTTGCCTTCATATATAATGAGAGGGCCTGTTGGTAGTTGGCAATAGCTTTAACACATCCTGCGGCCGTTTCCTCTTTCCAGTGATCTTCACCCTATGTGAAGATAATGTTAGCGAATAAAGACATTGAGCCTATGGAGGATTGTAGCAAGAGATTCATGAGTGATAAGGGAAGCCCGGTGGAGCAAAGAGCAAAGAGGGAACTGGCAATCTAGACAGAATGGAAAAATATGATTCAAGGGATGCGAAACTCAGAAGAGGAACACCTCCCCGTACCACGTAATAGGAGGCAAGTGTCTGGCAGTAAAACCGCTTCATTCGACAGTATGACGCTGCCTTTGCAAGCAACTCTGACTGGGCTGGCTGCATTATCTTAAGAGCACACAAGCAATCTGCCCCCACAGTATAGCAGCGCGAAGGGCAGGGATAGTAAATTAAGCTGGCTAGGAGAGCTCATATTGACGCGAGGCAGGGGACATACGGATCACTGGAGCGGAACTCAAACAGACAAACGCATATTTTTTGCGGATTGGATGCAGGATCTTTGTGCCTTACTGCATCTTAGTATTACCTTGATAGCGCTCGGAGCAATCCACTGCTAGTTTAGCTATGGTGAGAGCTTTCTGATTTCCCAAGACAGCGCGAAGAATAGTGAGCTCTTGTGCTTGGACAAGAGCCAACCAGCTAAGGAATTGGATGAAAATTCCACCAGAAAGATCAGCGTACTGTTCCGACCCAGGAAGGTTTGTTGTAGCGTCAATAACGCGAACTGCGGACTCCAAGTGACCCCGCTGCAGTCCTTTCAAGATGGCAGTCACCTCTTACCTTTGGCCTGTGCAGCAGCAGTAGCCTTCAACCGAGCTGTTTCTTGCTCTTTTCTCCATTTCTAGGTGCAGTCTGGCTGAGTAAGTGTATGCTCAACAGGGACTCTATAACTTTTCTAAGGCTTACCTCTAACTGGTCTTCCGAGAGCAGGCCATCCTCAGGAGGTGCGGCCGAACTATTACCGACGGAAAGATCGACGTAGCCCGATCCAGATTCCTGGGGGCGGCCACCCTGAAAGGAACTAGTTTAGTTTGGGCGGCGAGGAGCTGCCAACATCCTCTCTGTCATACCATATATACGAGGGCCTTGTCGAGCAGACCTGACGCTTGAAGGAAGCATTGATACGCCTCCTTCAGCACCTTTTCGTCTTTTTGGTCAGCTCCTAAGTATATAAAAGATATCATTGAGAAAGAAAGTGCCATAGTAACGATTGCTGATGTCAGTTGACAGGTAACGATCAGGTCCTTGCTTGAGCATCCACCATACCGAGAAGTGCTTCCCCCAGTTCTTGCCCACGGTTTATGAGCATTACAGCACCACACAGAAGACTTTGCGTGACTTCTATCTGTGCAGTCTCCGCCCGCTTCAACTGTTAGGCCAGGAGCAGCGTCAGGAAAAACCAAATCCTTGCACTCCAATAGTGTGGGACTGACCTGCTTGGTGAGCAGTTCAGGCCATTCGCAGAAACCTATCACTTTATTCCTTGCTGACACGCTTCCAGGAACAACTTGCTGCGTTGGAGGTCCTGGTTCTTGTCCAGGTTTCTGTCCTTGAACTGTGCCCGGCGCGGGGTCTTGGACGAAGCCCTGCATTAGCTTTGCGTACTCCAAAAGGCTCTACGCCATCGCCGATGAATAGAGGCGGACGAGGACAAGGAGGATATTATAAATTCAGGGTGAAGCGAGTGTTAGAAAGGAAATGCGTGAGATCAAAGATGGCGGTAAAGAAAGAGGAGAAACATCCCTATTATTATTCTTTGCAGTGAGCCTGTCTTCCACAGAAAGGAGCTTTGAAGAAAACGATAAGAGTAAGCGGACGAGAGGTATCGGGAATTGGCGGAGGCCAACGTTGGCCTCAGAATGGGCTGGATTTCACCTGGACATAGAACTCTACTGTCTGGCCATTGGGCCATGATGGCTTTCCTCGCTGTTGAGTGACGATCTCTCTTCTGGTGTTTAGCTCATTCAGGATGTACTCAACTTCGCTATGCTTTCCTGGAAGAATCGTAGCCCGAAGCCTGTCGGCAAAGTTGACCTAAGGAGTAAACGTGGTGTTAGGAACTTCCTAGTACTTTGCAAAGCATGGCCGCCAGAGCTAGCCCATCATTCCTGTGAAACTCAAACAGCTGATGGCCTACCTTCGGAGAGCGCTTGTCCTCAAACTGCAAATAGTGCAGCAGCGGAGGCAAAAGTTCCCTTTCGAAGGAGCTGGGCATCGCTTCCTTTTAACGTAAAGACAGTCCTAAGGGAGCTCGTGGCTCAGCGAAGGAGTGGCAGAAAACGAATCAGCTCCCTCTGACCAGGACGAATTTCCTTCGTGGTGCAATGGAGTGGAACGCGAAGTGCCTTTTCAGTTCCCCCTCTGTGTCGTCCTCAAGCTCCCTTCTTCTGCAGCCCTGTCACGCTCTGATGATGAGGGAACTTTCTCAGTCTGCTTCTCACTCTTGGGCTTCACGCCGCTGTTTGTCTGGATCGCCATCATCTTCTGAACCGCTTCCTCCTCCCTGCCGTCAAGGATGAGAGAGCCGATGATACGCGATACCATTGTGATTCTGATGATAGGAAAGAACGTACACCAGTACTCCTGGGGGAGTCCTGTCACTGTAAGTCCAAGACAAACACTGTGGTACTGTACGATGGAAGGGACAGCAGCAGACAGAGAACCCGGCTCATCTTCGTGGGACCTTTTGCCACTCTTGTTGGCCACTTGTGACCATGCTCGCTTCGTCAGGAATGAGATGTCTTGAAGACTTGTGGGGTGAAGACCTTGACGTGGCCAGGGCTTGGCTAGCCAGTCAAGCTCTCCCGCACTTTCCATTTGGTTCCTTGCAAGGAGGAGGTCCTAGTCTTTGTTTGTCGGTGTTGGTAGATTCTTCGCGCGGTGGTGGGAGTGCCTTTGATCTGTAAGGCAGAGCTCGACTGAAGATTCCTGTGAGCTCAGCTGATGTCTTTGGGTCATGCAGTCTAACAAAGTTGCTCTGCAATGGTATCATCATGACTACGCATCATACAATGAAGGGTGAAGGGAGAACGGAAGTGATAATGAGATACGCTGTTCGGATAGCCCTGCTTCTGCAATTTATAAAAGATCACTGGTGATATATAGTTGCACCTGAAGGGAACTATCTTGCCTGACGCACCAGACCGACGACACATTTCAAGTACTTAACTCGCACAGTGAGCTAAGCAGAAGGTCCGGAGGTTCGTTGGAAATATAATGGGTGATATACCGAGGCTGGCCAGACCGCGAAACCATAGCTTTAGGAAACATTGCCATAGAGAGACTAGGGAAGGGGAAGGACCGTGCTTGGATAACTTTGTGAAGGAGAATCCCCTTGGAGCAGGTAAAGAGTGGCGGTTTCGCCTCCAGCTCCAGTGGGTGCTAGATAGGAACTTGGGCTATTTTTTCCCACAGTCAGAGACGTCATAGGGTTGGGGGCTTCCTTAGGCGCTCTTACTTGGCGCCTATCCTCCACAATCCCTATAAGCATGAAAGCAGCCCGCCACCCTGGACGTCAACAGTAATGGCTAGAGAACAAAGGGCCTGTCCTCTTCTTTCACCCTTCCCTCTCTTGGTTGTCCCTGTATGTGCCGGGATTAAGCAGTTGTTAACGCTGCAACCGTAGAGATACGGGTAATTCTGCTAGGAGTCGATGTCCAAATTCTGAAGAAGTTCATGAACCCAGCGCCCCACAAGACTTTCGCTCGAAGAGCCCAGAAAGTGGGCATAGTGTGCGTGTAAGCACTTTACGCCGTGAGGGGACGACATTCCGGCCACGCCTATTGTGGCCATCCTCTCGTAGAGGCCCCGAGTCTTCAGAAGCTCGAGATCTGACTCCTGGTACGCAAGTGTGAGAGAGAGTTCTCTAGAAAGCGCATGGGCAAACCATGAAGAAGAATGGCTTACCCTTAACAGCTCAATGCGTTGCCTCGCATAGGCACGGTGGTTCTCTTCGAGCTCCTGCATGGAAGGAGGTCACAAATTATTGATTCAACATGCCACAGTTCTCTCTTTTTTTGAGGTAGGATACACTCAGCTCACAGAACGAGCACAAATTGAGAGGGAGGCCAGGGGGAAACGCGGAGAAGGTGAGACGTCTAGAAGGGCAGGACAAAAAATAAAGGGGCGCTAGCAGATCTAGACACTGCGAGGGGACCCACAAAAGTAAAGCAAAGGCAGAGATAAGAGTCTGCAAAAGAGAAAATGAACGCGCGTGTATAGAAGTGATGACCGACATGGAGGAGGCAGGGTATTATGAGTTACATGGAGAAGCGCAAAGCGGGAAGATGCAAGAGGAGATTATCGGCAGTTACCCGGAGCAGTGTTGGATTGGCTTCCAGTCTTTTCTGGAAGGCATTGATATACCCTTCTGCTTCCAACCTGGAGATTTTCTCCTTCAGAGTAGGGGAGCAGAGCCAGTATATGGTGGGAAAGGGTTCCATTGTCTGCCTCTGATTTGCTTTGTACTTGCCTAACGCATTGTTCAAGGGGTACAGCAGCAGCACCGCAGGCTTTCCTACAAAATGTGGAGCTTGAGGCAGCTCATTCGTCGCGTTGCCTGGCTAAAAGAGCTGCTAAACTTACCTGAGTCCTCTTCTCTTGCCACAATGCGCAGGAGGTTCTGGGGAACATAACCTAGCTGCGCCTGAACATCTTCCAGGTCAGTAGGTGAGAGAGATTCTGCGGGTGAAGGAGGGTTCCAGTCCGCGGTAGACATGGCCAGAGTAACCTACGGTCGGCCCTCTTACTGCTGGACCTTGCCCCTGCTTATAAGGTCTTGCTTCTCCAATGCACGATCATCTCTCTTCGACCAAGTTGCAAGTGTGAGAATGCTCCTAAGGAGCGTCCCTTCTTCCCTTCGTTATATATATACAGAGCTGGCCCGATGCGGCATGGGCTCATTGGCGCCGCCACTATAGGAAACTCGTTCTCATCGAGTAGTAGTAATATCTTCTAACCCCCAGAATTATCCTGTAAGGGGACGGATCCGTTCTTAATAATAGGCCGCGAGTTGGTGATGGCTCACTGTGAAGTTTATTGGCAAGTGTCAAGCGGCGAGAAGCTGCTGAATGAGATGTCTATGGACACAGCAGCAACAGTGCCACATGATGTTTGCCTCTTAATGAAATAGAGTCAGAAAGGTGTGTCTCACTTTCTCTATGTCCGCTATGATATTATTTGGCATGCTCTTGGGACCGCTTTTGTCTATGAGTGAGTCTCAAACAGAAGGCACAATCGGGAACCTTCAGTAGAAGGAAAGAGCCCTGGGGTTGCCCAGTTAGCAATGTTAAATGCCAGTACAATGGGTAGGCCAAGATTGGTCATTAGATACTTCTCGCAAGTAGAGCCACTCAGCCACAATGTTCAGGGCCACATTGGCTCGCTCGAATCTTGCTGAGCGTTTGCTAACTAGCATGTACGTCATGATATCTCTGATGGATCTAACCCCGAAGAGCCTTGTATAAGGAAGTGGGTAAGAAGAACCGGGACAGCAGACAGGAACTGTTTGTAAAAGGCGGCATTACGGAAGAGCCCTTATGGAGGAAGGTTGAGGCTTGGCCCCTGTCGTTAAAGGTATTATGCCACTGAGTCAATCGCTAGTCATGTACAAAGAGGTGTCACTTGCAGAAGCAAGGCCACGGAGGGTCCTCAGCTCTCCCGTTGTGATAACAGTGAAGGGTGTAATGCTGGCAAAGAGCCGATAGTGCCGCCATATGAAATATCCCGAAGACATGTAAACAATGGCTTCTAAGCTGGCAGAAAGAAGGCTATGAAGCAGTTAGTAACCCGAGCATCGCAGCTTATGATGCAGGCTTCTGCTCTATGCAAGGCGCAGTAACGCCATTGCTTGATAGTGCCGTCTAGCCTTCAACTACGTGGTAGCGGTCACGCGTGTCTGCAAATTTTGGCAAAATCTCCCTCAGAGACAGAGCAAAAGTTGCACCTCACACCGCAACTTACCTCTAGGTTTCGGTCGGCCCCCAGTCATGCTTCTGTACGAACCGTAAGCTAGTGCAGCCAGCGTCACTCCTTGGGCAAGGACTCTGGCCCTCATAAACTTGTTTTGCTTCTTCGAATCCCCTCGGATAAAAGAAACAAGGCCGCCGCTTAGGATAAGTATGGTCGCCGCCGCACCTATGCCCAGAGAGCGTAAACGATTGAAGGGGCTGGGTTACAATCTAGCCATTAAGTTGGCACCTATGGGAATGATCGGATCCTGTTTCGCCTTAGCCCAGAAACGGTCCATCCCTGTCATCGGGGGATGGCGGTGATCACTAAAGTCAGAAAGGTTGGCTTCAGGCACCGACTGGCCACGTGCATCTTCTGGATATGGCATTGCTACTCGCTCAGAAAAGCCGGACCAGCGGCGCAATCTGCCCTTCTCACGGCCAGCGTTTGTCTCCAACAATATCCGGAAGCAAAGCACTCGGCACCTAACGAGCAGCTCTGCAGTTCACTGCTGGCGCTGCGAATCGACCAAGCAAGTTACAGACTGAATGATGCGTACCAAGCTAGAAGGAAGAAGTGTTTGGGACAAGTAAGTAACTAGAACAGCCCAGTTAGTCGGTAACGACAATGAGTGACGCACACAAAGACTCAAAAAGTCTTCTTCTTCTCTTGCTTCTTGTCGAAGGTTGACAAAGTCATCAACAGCCTTTCACCAGCTGGTGATCATCACGACTTTCCTCAGCTCACAGCTGTATTACCAAGTTTCCTAAGGTCCATGTCAAGGTGTACCTGGAGCGCTTCTTTTGCTCTTTGTAACTCTTAGTAGTATCGTAGGACGTAGGGATAGGCACTGGTATCCCATTAATCCGGTTGCTCACGCGAGGCTCAAACACAGGTGTGGTGTGCACCCTTATCTTGGTTCAGAGTTCTTGAGAAGACTTGGTTCGAGAGGAGCGGACGCAAGATGTTTTTACCCTTTCGCAACATCACCAGTCGCCAGAGGTGCTGTTCAAGACTTACTGTTATTACTTTCCCGTCATACGGACTGAGACTTCACCTTTGTTCTTCCTGCAATCCCTTTGGCAGTATGATGGCATGGGGTGCCTGCGCGGTCCTCACTGGAATTTGGTACATGCTGGACGACTATGAGAAGAAACATCCTAGAGTAAATCCAGAGCGACGGGTAAGACCAGTCTCCGCTGGTGAATGCCAGGCTTTATTATTGACTTGGAGTATCATCGTTTCACAGGCCTGGTCAGAGGTTGACAAGTACTATAATAAAGGCAGGGGCCAGCAAGAGCTGGGGGACAAGGGGAGAGATGCTACTACTTAGACGTAAGAGCTCTATCAGTGGTGGTTGGCTTGCCGATCACTCATCGCGAGATGCTACCACTTAGACGTAAGAGCTCTATCAGTGGTGGTTGGCTGGCCGATCACTCATCGCGAGATGCTATTACGTAGACGTAAGAGCTCTATCAGTGGTGGTTGGCTGGCCGATCACTCATCGCGAGATGCAACTACTTAGATGAAAGGGGCATATGGTAGACAACGTTTGCCAAGTACAGGCGACGAAGTGCTTTATTAAAGGGGATAGATGCCGGACGTTTGAACGTCAAGCAATAGAGAAGGAGAAGCAATCTGCTGCGCATGTCACAGGAGCTGCAGAAACAGAGGCAGGGCCATGGTGCTCACACTCATTGTGTGGGGAATGAGAGCCACTTTTTGGTAAAGTATTTTCTCTATTATACGCTCAACATTAGCTATTTATGCTGTTTCGATTGTAACACCCAAGCCCTTCGAGGAGCCCAATAAATTATAAGAGACAGACGGGCACATCATCACATCCCACGCGGCACACTCCGCTTGACTAGATCTAGTAGATTTTCATCCAATGACTGCACGGATACAGGTTGGAAGACTTTCTCCTGGTCAAGTGGAATAAAGATTATCGCGCAGCAGCGGGAATGCGAGAGAAGCCATTGATACGACAAAAAGGGTGCTGCATGTGAATATCAGTGGGTTTCCTGCCATTCGTGGCGCCGTGCATGGCTTCAGAGTTGGCTAGGGACCCAAGTATAAAGGCCGTCAGCGCTTCATCACGACTAATGCCACGGTCCATTTGAGGGACGAATGGCTCTTTCGCTGCACTCGGGGCGGCAAAGAAAGCTGACTCCGCCATAGCACCGATTGACTGGGTAATTTGTTGCTGCAGGAGAGTCAAATGCTTTACTGTGGGCAAGGTGACCATTTTCTTGTGTGAAACCTCTATCACTGGTTTCCCAGTGTCACGCCCAGAAAGCAGAGACGCACATCGACCTGAACCAAACGCTGGCGGAAGTGGCGGTCCTTCCGCCTTCTCCATGATCATTGCAATGGGAGAGTCACTTCGATCGCTGTCATCCGTAGATTGGGAGGAAAGCGAAGAGTTGCGGCTAAGCCCTGGCTTGCATCTAGCTCCAGGAATCTGTCTTGGCAGCTCTTGGCTGGAACCCTCACTAGCTTTCTTGTTTGCGTCCTTTCCGACATTTCTTTTCTTGATGAGGCGAACTCTGTCTTTGTCACCACGAGTAAAGTTTTCACTGTAGTAGGTCGCGGGTTTGGACCCTGGGCGCTGAGCAAGGAAGCCATGATAGTTCAATTGCCTGGTGAAGCTGTGATACTTGCTGTCTGTTAGGATGTAAGGGAAACAGACGCGTCAGAAATGACCGAATGTGCTATTCCACGCACATGGCAGCACTCTTACGTTTGAAGTACTTGGGAAGGACCTCATTCTCCAGCCGAACACGGTCATGAATTTGAAATGCTCGCCCATCTGAGTGGAGGTCAATAAAACGAGAGGTTAGGCCTTATGATGAGCTTATCTCAGAGGTCTACCGATACATCCTTACCTGCGGTCCATGAAAGAACGGAGCTATCCTCTGTATCTAGCATCTGGATTAAGCAACCCACGAAAGACCGTGGGGACGACATCCATAGCGCCCGGCCTTCTTTTGCCGTGCCGTCCTTTGAGACGGCTGAGCGCTTATCTGGGAAGACGGAGGGCATCGTGACTAACTAATGGGGACTAGGGACAGCCGAACGCCGCTTAGTAAAGGAGTTTAGCCCGTGGGGTTGACTGACTGCAACTTCAAAGTTTGGACGCTTTTGAAGACTGAGCTTCTTGAACACGGTGTTGAAGAAGGAAGACTGGTCCGACAGGAAGTGGTGGTGCCCCTTCAGACGAAGACCAAAAGCTTTTGTTCCCCTTTCTTTCTGAGCCTGGCCTTCTTATGTGCGGCAGAGCGTTCACAAGGAGGAAGGATGAGGGGCAAGAGGAGAAACAAAGAAAGAGGAAGATTTTGCTAGCCACGCCCTGCAGGAAAGACTTTCTTGCCCTACCATATCCTACTACTCGTCCTTCACTTCCTCCCTCCTTCCTTCTCTGTCTTTTACCCCTTCGGGAACAGCAAGAGCAGTAAACGGAAGGTTGAGCTTTGTTCTGAGCCGGCGCGGTGCCCCTTTTCAGGCAGAAGGGGCGAAAGATGAGAGAGACGAGCAGAGAAGGTAAATGTTAAGGAAGGCTGGAAGAGACAGAGTAGGAGTGAAAGGAGGGAGAAGACAAAGAGGTGGCAGGTTTGGCAGAGAAGGTTCTTACAGTCCAAGAAAGAAGTCACAGTCACCGACTGTGAAAGGTCTACTAACCCTTTCTCATTGCCACAATCCCTAACTTTGACGCTACTCTGTCTCGTATAAACGGAGGTGGAACTTCTCAATAGCGATCTGTCTGCTCTATCTCGCCAGCTCTTCACCTCTCTTGACCTCGAAGAGCTAATTAACTTGCATCTAACTCTCTCTGTCTCTCGTCTTTGTGCTTTCCATTCTCTCTCGCGCTTGAGAATTCTCTCTTGTGATCGGTGGAAACGGGCAAGAAAAAGCAAAATCTCCCAAGCGAACGAAAAGAAAGAAACCCCTAAGATTTTGTTCTGATTCTTGGATATCCTACGATTACAAATGGTCGTAGGACCCACTTACAGCTCCCGCCAAGTGTTCTTGCCCAGAACCGTTGGGACACCACATTAGGCCCTACTACTACAAGGTAAGATGAGGCTCTTGCATAGATCACTAAAGACTCGACAGTATTACCACTTCCACTGGACATTTAAATCTCAGAACTTTCTGACGAAACATTCCCACGATAATTGCGAATGTTTCCCTGCACACCTTGTGATTACTCAGCAATAAATTGCAGATGAATGTTTCAATTAGTTCAGAAGGACTCCATCAGTTGTTCCTGTGCTCCCAGTAACGGAACTTCTGATCGAAAAGGCAAGAACAGGGAGATCTGGAGGTTTGAGGAGGAGCTGCCTATGTCAGGAACTGGTCAGGAATCAGGAATCTACTGCGTCCCATCTTTTATCGCCTATTTGATCAGCAGACTCTTCGTCCTCGGTAGATCATAGCTTACCTCGAGCCAGACGAAGGGCTACTGTTTGTTGCAATACTTGGCTGGCTTCGGCTCTGGAAAACAGTATGAGCGACAATCGCAATCGCAGCCACCCTCTTCAATACCCAGAAAGCCTCGCATCGCTGAATAGGAAGGCCGGTAATAGCATAGCTAACAAAAAGAGAGAAATATTGTTGTTATCTGTTTCAGTTCAAGCTAGCCACATGAGGAAATGGACCTCGCGACCGCGCGAGCCTGATCATGTATATTCAGTCATTTGTTGGACTGAACGTGATGACGGCTTGCTAGTATGGTTTGGTTCGCATGATTACTGCTCGTATCGTTCTAGAGAATTTCGCGTGTAAACCTTATTGGGCCTTAAAAAAGACAGTGAAATTTCGGTGCATATGCGCAGCCTGGCTAGATACTTAGTAGGGGGGGATGCAGTGGCCATGATGTAAGATGATGTGAAGGCTACTACAGAAGGCATGTTGGAGTGATGACCTTTGGCACAGGAATGTGCGTCCATGATCACGAATAAGGCGTCGTCCCACCGCAAAGTGTTGCCCGATGCTTAACTATTCATTGGATTTAACTGCTGCAACTTATCACCACGAGCACAGTGGTGGTGTTTAGGATCTGAAAGCCTGAAGTGTTCATTTTCTGTCTGACAAATCTACGAAGAAGCAGCTCTTCATCCAAGAGCTCTGAGGAATCTTTCGATGGAGCACTACTTCTTATTGAGCCTTGACGTTGGCGCCGCTGCACAATGATTCTCGGCGTCTGCTGGGTTGCCGCCACGAGGAAAGAAAGCCTTCTTGTTGCAGTTTTGTTGCTATTGATGGATTTCTGGTTCTTTGCAACACTACCCTAGAATAAAAAAAGACAATTGAGCACTTCCGTTGGTGCTTGTTAAGGCCTCCTTAGTTGTTGTTGAAGGTACAAAGTGATAGAAAGGGGGGGTCAACTTTGATGACTGCCGAAGAACCATTATTTGTGGCATATGGATTGTCGGTCTATGATTGCTGTTTTGAATAACGTTTAGATCGGTTAGACAGAGGCAGGAATAACAACAAGGAGGGGTAAATCGGCCATTATAAAGATAGGCACTTTCTAAAAGGCAAGTCTCCGTCAATCTTTGAAGGTTGTATTACATGTGTTGTAAATCATCAACACCGTCAGACGACGACAGCGATAGATACCTAGAGCATCCTCACTGGCCCGGCAGCTTATTGTGTCTCACTTTGAGTCAACAATTGAAAGGAAGAATGACCAGCACCAAATGATGCTCCGCCACTGCCCTCTAACCGACACTATGCACTGTTATGACTGTTGCTTTCTGTATAATGCATTTATTTCCTCATGGCTATGTAAATCGCAGACTCGCGATCACGTCAGACAAGATGAGAGGTGTCATAGCTGTGTAGAGCGCCGACTCGTGATCAAGTCAGCCGTAAGAATGCTGCTGCCGCGCAGCACTTTTTTTCGTGACTTATCCTCTTCCCCAAAAATTTTACAACACAAATTCGAAGCAGCGCGCAGCAGCACCAGCAGCATTGTAGCAATAATTTTAGGTGTGCATCACCTACACAAGATGAAGAACGAGGAATAAATGCTCACCGCCGACTGCAGCAGCATACAATCATAACAGGTGGTGTTCGTGGCGGTACAAAAGAAGAGGTGTTCCTGGCTATCTGTAAAGTACACTGTTCATGAGACCTTCCTACGGTAATAGAATAGCGGTGCTAGTAGGAGGAAGGACCGGGTTTGCTACAAGAACAAGGACGACCGGGTTTGATGCACTTTAAATGTGTTCCACCATTTGAAGGCAGGTCAGCTCTAAGTAGTCCCATCATGGTAATCTCTTGTAGAACTATCAACTATGTGAGAATAAATGCAAGAACATTATTCATGCCTTGCCCCACATGCGATGGCTAGAAGACTAGGAGTGTACCTTGGCCCTGTGTTTTGTTCTTCTCTGCATCATCATTAGTTCTCCCTCCTTACTCATCAACCCCCGCTATGAATAAGGTCGTTACTAGCCCCCTCCATCTATAGACCTGCCATAGTGGCAGGAAGCCGTGTGATTGATCATAAACCCCAACAGTCGCTGAATGATTCGACATCGTTGAAAAAATCCTAGCCTTTGGAGCTGTCCTATAGATCCATCGAGCTTTTGCTACAGTGAAGCTTTCATGTCATTCAATAATATTCATTTCTCTGACCTGGCCTTGCCGTTTGCAGCCCCTGAGCTTTTCAAAATCTAAAAGTGTTGCTGTAGTAGTAGGGCCGCATCAATTCACGCTTTTACGGTTAGATAAGTGCCATAGTAATATCTCAAGTCACACAGTTAGGGCGGGAGAAAACACTCAAGAACAAGAAAAGGGTCCACAAAAGAACCAGTTTCACCGTCTGACTGCTGTCTAAAGTTAGACTTGTTAGCGATTATGTGGGAAGCAGGGGGTGACCTCGCTCTGCCTTGCATACACGGGTACCCCGCCTTCTGAAGTTCTTTCCTTCGTCAGAACCCAATACTAAACTCTCAGACTTTCTCAAGGAAGCCATGTAACCAACGGGCAGTATCGTCACAACATCCACCTTAGCTGGAAGCCTCTCCCCTGTTTGCTGCTAGAGGGCAGTCCCCTACAAGAGAGACGAGAATCTGCGAAGAAGAATGTCAGTGAGATATAGAAAGGCTAAACAGAGACATAACAATATGCCCACAAATGCCGAGGGGCACAGCGAGAAAGAGTCTGGCAGAATGGGCCCTAGGAGGAAGTGAGAGTAGGGAGCACTTCTGTAGAGAATCCAAAACCAAACCCAAAAAACAAACACTTGCGAAACTCAGAATCACACCTTAGCAGCTTGAGTAAGATGGCCACGGCATTACTACGTCCACAGGCTAACACTAAAAGCTAAGGGCTTTTGCCCATTCTTGGGGAGCCTATTACCGCGACTGTGGGTAGGCGCTACGTGAGGTGTTCATGAACCTCAGAATCCATCCGCCCAGTTCCGTTCCGGCCGCTGATGAAGCTTCTTACCGGCTGCTCGGCACAACAAGAATTACGCAGCGCTGACACCGCCAGCTCAACAGGACAAGTAGAGGCAGCTTGGTGCAGCTCAACGAACCCCTTTTGAAGCCATATAGGCTTCGTAAAGAGCTACGCTTTACCTGTAATCATTAGCTTCAGAAGGGTCGCCTTATCTGCACAACCATCCGGAAAGGGGTTCAAGGAGTTGCAGTCATGGCGAATACATCCATCCCTTACGTCGCAGTCATGCCAGCGAAGGCCACCTCAGAAAATGAGAGCCAGGAGAGTTCTAGCAAGGAGATGTCTCGGTCATTCATTGATATATTGGTTGAGATGCTTGAGAAGGAAGACCCACGAATCATTTCTTGGAATGCCGGTAGGATGCAGTAACTGTTGGTCTCGTTTCCATAGCGGTCTAACCCCATCCCTTATATAGCTGGTACAGAGGTGCAGATTCATGACAAGGGTAGGCTGGAGAAAGAGGTGTTGCCCAAGTTCTTTAAGCGTAAGTAGAGCCATAGTTTCGATCCCACTCCAACTTGAGCTGATGACGGCTTATTCTTGCAGATAGCAGATATCACAGTTTCACAAGGCAGCTGAATTACCATGGGTTCCTGATTGTTCGATTTGGGCTAAAGGGTTCTGCTATATACGCCTGTGAACTGTTCTCTCGAGATAACCTTGAGAAGGCCAAACTGATCAAGCGTCGGGTCACGCGGCGGCGAGACTGTCCCACTAGAAATCAGACTAGGTCTGCCGAAACTCCCGAGGACGTCAGGAAGGGAGGCAGGAAGCTCTTTGATCTTGAGGCGGATGTGAGCGATGACACCACGTCTGAGGACGTCGAAAGTCCAAAGCAGTTTGAGTCCGTCGTCCCGGTTTCGAAGAGACTCAAGGCCAACACTCTCTCGCCGATTGAAAATAAGAACTGCATGTCGGGTACACGAAAAATCACGGCACCCAGGCGGCGGCCTGAACTCAAGGAGAAAGGAATAGGTGAAGGTGGCAAGTTTGTTTCCTATGAGGAGGCCATGACAGCTATGATCCTGGGTTCACTTGCTAAATCGGCTGAGGTGAAAGTGGAGACCAGACCCTGTGGCCAGCATCCGTTCTTCAGTGTCAACGGATTTATCCCTGTCGGTCACTGCTCGTAGCTCCTTGTCTGTGTATCCTAGCCAACTCGACCGCTGCGTGTTGGCTCTAGCGCTATGGCGCGGATGTTACCGTGGAGGTATATATCTATTTAGCTGTTCGTTGACAGAAAGATTAGTGGCCAGACTTCTGGTCTTCCGACGCGGTCGGATAATTATTGCTGGCAAACTGTGTAAAGGAGCTGGCGTTGTACAAAGCCTAGTGGCATCATTCTATAAAGCTTTATACCCATGAGTCCTCTTCAGCTTTCTTTGTTTGAAGTATCATGCAAGAACGCCTTCAAGCAGTATCGTTTCACTAGCGGTTAGGGCTAGCGACAAAGTGACAAGCAGAGTACGGTCGAGCTGACCGAGGAATGCTTCTCTTCCTCCTCCGCAGCACTGCACCGCCAGCGGGTCAGCATCGCAGGAGAATATGAAGTCTGTGTGCGTAAGACGATGTGATGAAGATGTGTAGTCCTCTTGGCACAGTTAGTACATTACTGCTGTCCAACAGAGTTTGAAGCTCGCCGTTACCTCCTCTCTATAAGCCTCAATAATCTCATTGCATTTGTGCTGGTTGTGCTGATTGATGAGACAATAAGCCATGTCTTTTTGAGACCTCAAGCTTCTGAAAGCTTCTTCTCTTTCCGACAGGGGTAAGGCCAATATGAGCAAAGCAGCACCTGCAGAACTCCATTCTTCAAAAGCCCTTCTCGATAATTCTTTGTGTATAAGGTAGGGTGGTCACTGAGAACGAGGACCCCGCTGGGGCTAAAGACAGAGCAATGGTGACCAGCATCAAGGGCGTATTGCTTGACATGGACGGCGTACTCGCTGAAGTGTCAGGTTCTTACAGAAGAAGCATAATAGAGACTGCAAAGAGCTTTGGCGTCGAGGTATGTCTAGAGGCATAAGGGGTTTTGCCAAGCTTTGGAATTTAACCTTGTAGTAGGTCACACATTCCCAGATTGAAATTGCAAAGGCCAATGGCAACGCTAACAATGATTGGGTAAGCCAATGGTGGAGATTCATCTCTGCCTTAGAACTAACGTTTGACTTCGACGCGGGTAGGTCCTTACTCAGCGCCTTCTGCACCAAGCCGGGCTAAAAGTTTCTCTTGAGGACGTGACTCAGACTTTCGAAGACATCTATCAAGGTTTCGTCGCTGTACTGAATACCAAATATGCAGAGCTTGAGTGCTCTCTTGTCCACGCTTCGAGCTCACCGGTAAATTTGCGATAGGAACCCCTTCCACTCCCGGTCTCTGGGCAACGGAGACTCTGATTCCGGCTTTTGGGCTACTTGAAGAGGTCGCCCGGCGGGTCAATGGAAATGTCGCTGTTGTGACCGGAAGGCCCAGAAAGGATTGTCAGAAGTTTCTTGAGCATTTCGGGTAAGAGTGTACGCCAGGCGGCATCGTAGGTACCATGCACTTGTCCTAACATGCCCTACATGTACATAGGCTGGAAAAGATCATTAAAGTAGCTACGTGTATGGAGGATGGGCTTCCCAAACCCCATCCAGATATAGTTCTGCTGGCTTGCAAGAAGTTAGGGTTGGATCCTTCTGAAACCGTAAGCTAGACAAAAGTACGTTGCCCTCCAGTGTGTTATTCGTTAACATGATTAGCCATTCAGATTCTGGTGGGCGACACGGTCGATGATATCGCTGCTGCCATTGCTGCTGGATCTGTACCGGTCGCAGTGACCACTGTCGACGCAGAGGCCAAGGCCTTTCTGAGTGGTACGTCATACCTTCAATGGAGAGTGAGGCTTCACAACTCTTATTGGCTTGCTTAGGTACTTCTAGCGCTCTAGGTCAGGTTCTAATGTCCGCTGGAGCTTCTAGGCTTATTAAGGCCGGACTTGGCGAACTTTTAGGTTGGTAGACCCGTTCCTCGCTTCATTTTTACGATTCACTTACGTTTCAATGGTCCGTACAGATATCATTCCTTCCCCAGCTGCCTCATCAGCTCCATCGTTACGAAGTATCCATAACCCCAATGAAAGTCAAAGCAAGCACGGCAGAAGGGCATCTGTAAGCAGGGCGACAGCAGAGACATCCATAGCTGTAGACTTGAACCTTGACGGCAGCGGCACTTCGAAGGTTATCTATTCTTTAGTGAGCTTCATTGTAATGGGACTGACAATCGTATCTACAGATATCAACCGGCATCGGTTTCTTAGATCATATGTTGACGGCACTGGCCAAGCATAGCCGCATGGACCTTCAGCTCACCTGCAAGGGCGATCTACATATTGATGATCACCATACCGCAGAAGATTGCGGCATAGCACTGGGAGAAGCGTTTGACAAGGCAAGAAGCCAGGTTCTTCTTCCTAACGCAATAATCTAATCCTAACATAGGCTCTCGGGACAAGAAAGAGCATTGCAAGATGGGGTTCGGCGCTTTGTCCGCTGGATGAGGCATTGTCTAGAGCTGTTGTCGACATCTCAAGCCGTCCGTGGTGCGAGGTAGAGCTAAGCCTTAAGCGGGAGAGAGTAGGGGACATATCTTCCGAGATGCTTTCCCATGTGATACACTCCTTCGTAACAGCGGCACGGATCACAGTTCATGTGGACGTGCTACGTGGCAAGAATGACCACCACAAGGTCTAGTCCTTACGCTGCTCGCTTACTCATAGTCCGTTCCATTGCTGACGCCCCGCTTTGGCTCATCTGTGCACTTTATCACAGGCAGAAAGTGCTTTTAAAGCTCTCGCAGTGGCGATCCGAGAGGCGATTGCTTTGGACTCCAGCGCAGGCATACCAAGTACTAAGGGCGTTCTAGCATAAATAATTTATATTGCTTAGTGAAGCACTGTAAAAAGATATCACTTGGGCTTAAAGTGGGTGCGAAAAGGCCCATACTTTCCCGTTGTCTGCACAGCCATGTTAAGCTCGCTAAAGTGAGAAGATAGACTGCCAGAGCGCACTCTTACCTCCTCGCGAAACTCGTGCTCCTTAATGGTCTTCCCACCATCCCACAAACCATGTTGGTCACGGGTAGCTTTAATCCTGGCATTGATCACTCCAGCGGGGTTGCACGACGAGGGTACATGTGTGACGAAATCCTAGGTACTAAATATGAGCCAGACTAGCAAAATCATTTGCCTCATTGCTGCTTCATACCGGCTTCCCATCTTTTTTGGGATCGTAGTTATGCACTGAGAAGTCTGTGGGGACGACATCTTGATGAAATCCGCCCTGGTAAAAATCACGTAAGTTTCTCTCGGTTGAAGTACCCCTTAAGGACTGCTGGGTACCTGCGCTCTTGCCGCCCCAATTCGCAGCTGCTGATTGTTTGGTAAGTGAAGGTTCGTTGTGAACTCTTCGTCAACTTCGCGACTTTCATCTCGAGACCGAAACTCATACTCGCTGGTGCATAGTGGTTACGAGAAGTTCTCAATTTCCCAACTGCTTCACTTACCTCGGAGGTGCGTAAGGTTGTTTCAGCTGCGGACTCTCCCTTGCTGCCTGCATTTTCATATCAATAACTGTCGACTGCCGGAAGTAAGTATGGAAATAGGCAGGGTCTTCAGTGTTAGGTTGGAGGATCCGATTTCGCTCTTCGTTGTGTTGCCCTACATACATCTAGAAGCCGAGAGCTGTAACTAATTATCATACAGTTAGTAAGCCGCGTCCACTGACTGACCTCATGAGTGAAATTCGAGACACTTTCAAGCTCTTTTTGAAAGTTATTGAACTTGGACTGAGCCGCAAAGCCAAATCTTGGTGGGCCCTGGTCATGGTGGGTTCCCACTTCATCGGCTAGGGTGTGCGAGTTAATCTCATACTCTGCACGAGTGGACATCGCTTTCGCCAAAACGCCTCCGATGAAACAGATCTTGAGCTTTGCATGCACATGCAACGTGCGTGGTTCCTCGAGGTTACCAAGAAATAGCGTCTTTGCAGCTATGCGGTTCCAGAGGAGACAATGGTAGGTAGGCAAGCTCAAGAAGAAGCGTGATGAGTTCTCAGTGCCGCTGCAGACCGGCGGACGAACAACAAGAGATTTGGCGTTACATCCCGTCAATCATCCTATCATCCTATGTTGAACCAGCCACATGACCCCCTGGAGTAAACCTACAGAAAGCCCCCAGGTTTTTTTACCTCATGCTCTTCCTCCGCAGGTTATCCGCTAACGCCAGTCCCAGCCTTCGTTAAAAGTTTGCGCGTAGCTGAACAGACATCGGAACATCATCGCACAAACCTCTTCTGACACACATAGAACTCCTTATATTTCAAGTTCTACTCCATTGCTGTACGGGCTTTCGAATCTGATCCCTCTCCTGCTCTTGCCTTTCACCACCACCTAGAGGCCTTTTACAGGGAATTTTCTGCTATCGGCGAATGGTGTTCAAGATTCATCCAAAGAAGTTTTGTGTCGGAGTAATAATAATAATATCGAATGAGACAAAGCTACGTAGGACTTTAGCTAGAAGACTACTCCGTAGTAGTATTCGACCATAGCCCAAGGTGCATTCTACCTCTGTGTTCTGTGAGATTCTTTGTAGAGAAGCTACGCTGATGCAGTAGTACTCGTAGTTGTTGCCCTTGGAACGATCTCTGTACGTGTTGTACGGACAGTACCGGGCACAGACATCAGACATCAGCAGCATCACAACTCGAGCATCATCGGTCGCTGCTGGGGAGATCGATGACAATGCGGCTGACGACACTGCTGCACCAACACTATCCTCCTCCTGCATTTGACACGACTCGGCCAACCGTCTGGTGCTCATGGAAGGTTGGAGCAAAGGTGTATAAGTCTTAGGCTGGCTATCGAAGAAGGCTTTCTGTTACCTCTACGAAGCGTATAAGGCAGCCGTCAGGCGCAAAAGCTTGATTGAAGGCTGTCTCACTCCGATAGTTTCCCCTTGCACGCAGATTAGCACTTCTCGACAGAAGTAGTTCACCGAGACCCTTGCTACGAGGAGGGACCCTTCCGCAATTGGGGCTTCGTCATGAAGCCGCCTCGCGTCCACCGGCGGACCGAGGGTAAGTGCGGAGAATAAGAACAGAGTATATACTCGCAAATTACTAATTTAGATCGTGCCTCATCCGTTATCAAGATCGGACGGCGGACGTATGGACAGCTGCTCAAAAGAATGATGTTGACGGTCTGGAGTACCTGCTTACGGACGGAGAAGTCGATGCTAATGAGAGGAACAGCGTCGGGCTTACTCCATTGCACTTTGCTGGTACTGGACTCTGTCTTAGGGCTCACTTCATCCGCCTGCTTGTACTCACTAGCGTCGTACTCCCTCCAGCAAGCCGGGCCCATGCTGAGGCGTGTGAGGTGCTTATTGCTCATGGCGCTGACGTCAATGCCAAGGATTGGGTGCGTAGAACGTTTACGATTATCCCTCACAGGTACTGATGAGTGCATGCATCTTGGTTTACAGGAGTCATGCTGGACCCCTCTGCATATGGCACTTTACCATGGGCACTTAAAAGGTTAGCCATAATGCCGAGGTGCACTATTCTGCAGCCTATTCTTATGCTTCCTTTAGTCTCCCTATTGCTCATTCGGCACGGCTCTGTGTTGGACAACAATCATGACAGAAGCGGACAGCCTAAGAGAAACGCTGCTGATGTCCGGGATAAAGAAGGGCTCAGTCCGCTGGACCTCGTATCAGTGAAGCTTCGACATTGGTTGGCCCAATCGCGCCTTTGCGATGAGGGTGGAGATGTATTCACTTTTGGGAAGGTGGACTATCAGGTATAACCCTGGACTGTGAACCTATTATGATAGCGGGTGTTAACCCACAGCTTCTTTGCAGCTAGGCTACTTCTTGCCCAAAGCCGACGTCCAGTCTGTCCCCAAGCGGGTAAAGGCGCTAGCAGATGTGGATATTATCAAGATTAGCGCTGGAAGGTACCATTCTATGGCCCTGAGCAAGACTGGTAAGGAACAAGAGGAGGAAAAGAATTACGACACCTGGCAGTTTTCTCTCACCATTGGCCACGTCAGGTCAAGTCTACGCCTGGGGGTTTGGGCGAGGCGGTAGGCTTGGTCTTGGTTCAGAGCTAAAGTAAGTATATAAGGACATAGACAAGGTTTTTGATTTCTCGCTGACTTAGACTCGTCGCTATTGCCAGTGTGCTGGAACCACGTTTGGTGGGAGCGCTTGTTAGTAAGCGAGTGGTAGATGTGTCAGCAGGAGAGAACCATACTTTGGCGGTGACTGGCGAAGGAGAGCTGTACTCATGGGGTTCAGACCGCCATGGCCAGGTGGGTTTGAAGCGTCGAGGTTTTAACCGTCTGGGCTCTCGCAACTGACCCTACCGTCTAGCTCGGCACAGGAAATTCCGGCCTGAATGCGAGGTCCGTGCCAAGAAGGATAGATAACCTGCTTCGGATTCCAATAGCAACAGCAGTTGCCGCCTCGACTCACTCGGTCGCTATTACCGTGGGCGGAGATGTCTACACTTGGGGCTCTAACAAGAGTGGTCAGCTAGGGCATAAGGTGAAGACAGTCGCCTGAGATAGTGGCAAATTGTCTTTTGGAGGGAGGGAAGAGCTGGCAAGTAGAAAGTCAGGAGCGATAGGGCGTGAGTTAGGGGCAGCTGTAATCTTGACAGGTAATGGTTTGACCAAGCTAAATGCTTTCTTGTTATAGGAAGGTGTCGGCAGCAATCACCTTTTTCCTGTGCCTAGAAAGCTGGAATCTCTGCACAGCGGGAGAAGGGACTCTGCCCTGACAGCGTTTAGAGTGGCACTCAGAGCAGCAGCGGGGCCTTTCCATACTTGCGTTATTGTAACTGCTGTCGACCGCTGGGGCCCTCAGGATTCAGTGGATGCTGGCGACGTGTTCCAGTGGGGCCATGGCTCACCTGTACCGTCCAAAGTGTTGTTTCAGAAACCTTCGGAGCTAACTGCTCCATCCGCTGTCTGGCAATCAAAGAAGTCACCGAATGTGTTGATATCAAGGGTAAGACAATAAACAAGTACGTTTTGATTAGGTGTCCTCCGTGTGACTTGCTAACAAATTATCGGGTAGGTTGCTTGTGCGAAGCATCATTCCATGGCTCTGTCAGCTGATGGGAGCGTCTTTACTTGGGGAGCTGGTGGTGACGTGTTGGGGTTAGGAAGCGGTCAGGAGACACATACCGGAACTCCCCAGCTAGTTCACTCTCTCCTTCCGCACGGAAAGGTAGTCTCCATTGCTGCAGCGCAGAACCACTGCGCTGTGGTGACTGAAAACGGCGATCTGTAAGTTCACTAGCCATCCTCAATGAGACATTTCGCAAGTGGTGACTCGTCTTAATTGCAAATAGAGTTGGCAAACGGTGTGGGGAAGTGGGAATGACATTGGTAGAGTGTCATGACTTGACAGCTTTTCTGCTTATCTTCAAAGAGATTCTCAGGACAACGTATTTCTGTCATTTGCTAAGGTTTACATGGGGTGCCGGGGATCATGGGATGCTTGGTCATGGAAGCAAGAAGTGGCTACCAACTCCAAGGTGATTATAAGTCATCGTGCTTTACCAGCTCACTCTCTTTCCTACAACTAACATTTTATTCGGCAACAATCCTCATCGACCATTGCCACACCAGGAAAGTGCATGCTATTAAACGGGCAGTGGACGTGGCCGCTGCTGTGGACCACACCATCGTTCTTCTCTCTTCGTCAAGGCCACCTCTTCCGCCCATCTTTCCTACTACTGAGTTGGTGCAGGGCAATGATGACATGAGGCCTACTAGTCTCTCGGGCCTTGAACGCAACGAGCAAGCGAATGAGTTAGGAGGAACCGAGGCACGAGTTCCCACTCTTAAGGCTCTTGCGGTTCTGGAGGCCGCTAGGGCTGCAGATCTTCGGTGCATCATCTACACCCTGGCATACGCGAATGCCTTTTACGCAATGGACTTGGTGAAGTATTGCGTGGTAAGGGATAGTAAGAGTGAAAGCGAAGCACCTGTGTTGCTCTCTGTATCTCCTAGTCTTTAGCCTCATTTCTACGTGTTCCCTTTTCTTTGAGTCTAGTTCTATACACAGTTCTAGTGTCTGACTTTGACCCGCTCGCCTTGCAGGAGTTCCTGCTAAGGAACCTAGATGCCGTATTGGTGATGAGCGGAGAGAAGGACTTGGCGCTGCTGGAAGAGCTTTCAGAAGAGGTGGAGGAGTTGGCGGTACATTCTGCATTACCGATAGACGGAGCAGGATGGGACGGCCCGGAGGAAGATACTGAGGCACCTATAGTGGACGATCGGTATCTTAGGGAGCTAAGCAAGAGCCTGAGGTCATCAAGGAAAAAACTACGACAGATTGAGCAGATTGAGGTAAGTAATTATTTAGACCGCATCGCTTATGTGGCCTCCTGTTCGTCAATTCCTCTTCCTCGCTGTATTAGGCGATTTGTGAGCGTATGATGACCCACTGACTTCTATTGTAGGCTGAGGCAAGGCATGCCATTGTGTTGACGGAAGAACAGAAGGAAAAGCTAAGTCGCCGTCAACATATTGAGGTAAATCATCTTGATAGCTGGCCTCAGCTAATTATCTGAAACAGATACCTTTTGCTTACAGGGGGAGATTGATAGCCTAGAGAAGCAGATGAGGGAACTATTTGCATCCTCTCTTGACGCTTTTTCAGACGGGGCTGTGACGTCCGCAAAAGAGCTTCTCGAACAAAAAAACAAGGGGAAACTGCAAACCCCTCAGCCGCGACGAAGGCGAACAAGCTCAATTTCTGACATGAAAAATTCTGAGGTCAGTTACACACCAAAAGCCGTTCCTGACGGTAAGCCTCCGCTGGGGGCTGTGCGAGCTGAATCCCACGAAAACGATGTATTACCACCTGGTGATACTGAAGCTAAGGCCTCTGGCCATCCAAGGCGGCGGAGCAGTGGCTTCGAAGAAAGGACCAGGGCAGCGACCGAGTATACGAAGGCAGAAAAGACCTCGAGCAAAGAAAGTAATGGTCCGCCTCTGAGCTCCGAGACTTTAATACAAACGCCCTGGAAAAGCGTTCAGCGTGACACCCCTCGACGCTATTCAGAACGCTTAGAGCGGGAACTGGAGGCCTCCAGGCCTCCACCTGTTGACTTTAGCACGGTCATGGCCAAAGAGGCAGAGAAGGTAAACAGGCATTCTCTCAGCCAACTGAGGCGCCCACAGGAAGTGGATCCCACTTCGGCGCCCGTGAATGAGTTATCAATGAGCCCAATGAAGGTGGACCTCGCCGCTTTGATCAATCCGAAGTTCAATAAGAAGTCTAAGCCTCCAGCTTGGACGAGCCCAGCTAAGCCTCCCGCTGCTTCAACAAGTTGCCTCCTTTCGATTCAGGTGGAGCAGGCACATTCCCAGAATAGAAGCTCTTACTCCCAGTCCAGTTGGGGTTACTACGAGCGGCGTAGTATGCCATTGAGTCTGCTACAGCAACAAGAGCAAGAGCGAGCGGACTACCTTCTCGCCCTCAAACTGGCAGAGGAAGAAGAGAGGATGGCAGCTGCGGCCACCATCCCAACCAGTCGATCTAGAGGACGAACGCGAGAATCCAAGAGAAAGACGAAGATAGACGAGTCTAAACAGCTTCACGTAGAGTCGTCAGCTCCTTCAGCGATTCGTGCTGGTGAGGGAGAGTTAATCAAGTCCCGTCCCTCACGTGAGGGTGAAGGACCGCGACGAAGGGAGAAGGGCGAAAGAAAAGATAGGAGGCAGGAGAGAAGAGGAGAGAACGTGGACAAACGAAGAGAGAGGCGAGAGCGCAAAGGTGAGAAGGTGCACGCGGAATCGGGACCTAGTGACAAAGGGAGCAAGTCTGCCAAATGGGTAAAAGCAGAGCGGACAGTAGAAGCGTCCCCTCCTGACATAGCTTAGTCAAATCTTAAGAAGTAGGGTGCTATCCAAACATACAAAGACGGAGGACACTGTTCCTCTCTTTCGTTAGGGTCGCTAGCGGATCTACCCCTGCCCAAAGAGACTGCGGGAGTCCTTCCCACTCCTGCCTGGTTGTTTTGGCAGTTCTGACGTAGTAGCTGGCCGTGAAGAGCTGGTTTTAGCCCCAGCAGCACTATTAGATTTCTGGGGTAGCATCATTGGCGTATTGATGACTGTATGCGAAGGATCCTTGGAAGCAGAAGTCCACGTTGGGGTTGCTCCAGGTTGCGCAGGAGGTGTCTGGATGGGGGTCTGCAGGACGAGTGTTGAGCGCCTCGAGTGATTCTTGGTCTTCGTTGGGAGCTTGTATCTATTTTCTGTCCTCCTTCGTGCGACACGAATCGTCACTGCCACTACGCCAGCCACAAATATCAAAATCGCGGCAGCGCCAAGAACAAGGAGGTATAGAGGCATGTTTAAGTAGGGGACGTTCGTATTGGCAACCTCCTCAATCTTAGAGCCGGCGTTGGAACCCAAAGCCCCAGAGAATGTGGGGCTGGTGGTTGGGCTAGCGGTCGGACTTGCGGGACCGTTGACGTCAGACATTCCATACAGAGAGCGGATCGCCTGAACATCCTTTGCACTGAGTCCCTTCCTCTGCCCAATAACGCTTTGCTTGCTCTTATCTAGGGTGGTGATGGAGTTCTTCTTTGTATCAATTGCGAAGGCCGTAGACCCATAGTGCATGACGGAGCCATAATCATAGTCGCCATAATAGTACGCGCCAGAGTTAACCTGGAAGTTGCTATAATAGTTGTCTTGAATATTCGACCGCTCCACGACGATGTAGTTGTCCCTGTCTGGCCGCGTGTGCTCGTGCCACAGGCCGAGAGCATGACTAATCTCGTGGATCATGTTGCCTTCAGAGCACGTTGCATCTACACTGACAGGTTGGCCAGGGCCCAATCCCACACCGGCAGGGTCGTTGACGTACCAGCCGGCCTTGTAACCTATGTAGGACCAGCAGCCACTTTGCTTCTGGAAGTGCAAAAAGTCGACCTTCTTGGCTGGTCCGCAGTCCGCGCACTCAATAAACTTGACGTCAGTCATAAACGACACGTGGGCGATGGCAGAGCGGACAAGATTTCCGTTTACTTCTGGAGAAATTTTGTAGGGAACTGTAGCATTGGGCCACGTTGCCTGGGCAAGGCCAGCCCCTGCATTCATCCTGAGACCAGCTTGCTGGGTATAAGCAATATCACCCTCAATAAGCGTGACGGTACCCTTGCTTTCCTCTGTCTGGGATCCCTCACTCTCTGTCTGTGGGGAGGCAAAGAATCCATTGAATCGACGAAGATTAAGCTCAGCATCAGCTTCATCATCTTGGAGCTGACGATACCAGCCGCGTAATCTCCGCATCCTTGCGTCCAAGCACCAGAGTAACAGCGGAAACCGAGCTGCCTAGAATTTAGAGGGACATCCCAATACTGCTTCAATTCTCTTATATTGCTGAGCTGGGCAGCTTGAGCGCCGTTTTGGCACTGGAACTGAACGAGAGAGCTACAGTGGTCGCCATCAGCCGTGAGAGACTTGATACTCGGGTGCAGCTCTTCTTTCATTGTTCACGAGCTAGACCTCGACACAAGCACGCCCACCAGTCTGTACCGAGAGAGAAAGGCTTAGCTCTAGTTAGCCGTGTTATAGGCAGGCAACCTGTAGAGGGCCATCCTCCGCCAAAAAGGGCGAGATCAAAAGGGACAGAGGATAAGATGTCCTTCAAGAGCGGTAAGGAGGAGGAAAGAGGGACGATGGGCATCGTACAGCTTGGCCCCGGTGCACCATCCCTTTCCCCCTGTGTCGCATCTTCACAGCCCCTGGATCTTTAGGCTTTCTGCTGTCTTGTCCTCTCTCTTTCGCTTCTCAATGCGTTTTCTCCTGTCCTTACTTTCCTCTTCCTAGCTCACCTGTCAGCTCTCCGTGTACGAGTGGTTTCCACTGCCGCCTCCTCTCTGACTTTTCTCTGTCTCCCTGCATTCTGTCTCTGTCCTTAAGCCCTCCGACCCCTATCAGTCGTCTGGACTCTTCCTCTCTCTTCTTTCCAGTCCAAGGGCCGTTACATGCTTCTGACTTCTGATGATTCACTTCAACTCTGGCCCCCCTATTACTACAATCTAACAACATAGAAACGCTGTAAAGAAAACGTTATTACTACGTCATGTGGAGATCAGAAACTAGTAACCACTAGCTAGATCTCTTTTTCCTTGATTCTTGGTTTGATGCAGTTTGGAATAGCAGTTCCCGCGCCGCTGTTCCCGCCACCTTGCCGTTCTGTTATTATGCAGATTATTGCCTGTGACTACTGCGGTGATCTGAGTCTGTGCGCCGGGGATGACTGCTGAGAGGAGGGATTCATTGTGCTAATGATAGCAGTATACAAGCGCGCATGTAAGCTGCTGTAACGGGCTGGGTGAGCTATTAGATATGAAGATCTCAGTGGAGCCTAATGTCAATATCACCTCAATGGTACTAACAGTCTCGGATAGAAAGAGAGGGAGAAATGAGAGGATCTAGAACTTTCCCTGGTGAGATCCCTACGAACCGCAAATGGCTTGCCTCCTCGCTCCAGCGTGAGGACTCGATCGCTCTTCCCCCGGTCGTGCGAAGGGCAGAGTCACTGAAGCCCACAGGAGGCGACAGGGGTGATGCTTGCCATGACCTGCCACCGCAAATCAGCAAGGAGGAAGGTACAATAACTTCCATCAGCAAGCCTGCAAGCGAAGGATACGGTGAAGAAGGAGATGCAGCAAGTGATGTTCAAAAGCCTAAGGAGAAGGCCACCCCTGCGTCCTCCTCCGCCGATATTCTTTTGAGCAGTTCGGCAAGAAGCCGCTCAGCCATGGGGTCCGAAAGTGGGGTGGATGAGTCATTAGGTTCTAGCTCAATACCGGGACCCAAGAGCGCCACAGTCTCCACGGGGCTAGGGCCTCCAGAAGAGTCTATAGGAGAAACACAGCCGTTAGTAGTGGAGGCTGCCCCCGAAGAAGGAGATATTCAAAGTGAAGACTGCGCCAGACGTGACAGTCAGGGCCAGCCTAGTGAATATAAGGCTATTGAGCCAGCTGTAGCCCAAGCGAGAACCACCAGCGCCCGTGACGGTGGAGTAATAGAAGGAAACGGAGAAGATGTGATGTCCGTTCGATCGGAGCCATTACTCCAGAAGCAGAGCCGCGAAGCCCCCTCCATGTCCCCGGCAGATGAGGCCATGGTCATAAAGGCAACCCAAGACCCTACTCATGCCAGCACGATAGAAGACGAGATGGAGGATAAGTGTGAGAAGTTTAATCATCGCTGCGGCGTTGTCAAGAAGGGCGATATTGTGGAGGTAGACGCCAGAACGTGGCCAGGCATAAACAAGCACGGCGGCGTAGCTCGAGTGCGAAAAGTTCACGAAGGTTACTGTCTGCGTCCTGTCGGAAGCTCTATTCTTTTCTCGCACCTCTGATCTTCTACTGTCCTTTAGGCGAAAGTGGCGCTTCGTATGACGTTGCCTACCTTTTGGGTGGTACTGAGAAGATGCTAGAGAGGAAGTACCTGCACAGAGTGGCATTTAGAAACGAGATCCGTCAGCGTCGTTCTAGAACCTTTTTTCATGGTAAGGAAGCCATTATCGTTCCTCCTGGATGTTACTACTTTTTAACAGTCCTTGTACAGACGAGTTCGCTGCCGAATACATTCCCAAAGCTAGGGAAGCAGATTATATACCTTGTGAAGACGGCACACCCTCAGGGTCTTCGCGTGTGTCGAGCGCCTCAACGTCACTAAACGCAGGCGATAAAAGCAGGCCTGCACCCGATCACGAGCCTGATGAATACGATATGCCGCTTAGCTCCTTGTTCTCTTTGAAAAACAGTACGAAAAGTGTCGAGAACCTTAACACATCAAAAACATCCAGACGGAAAAGAGCTAGGCCCAATCCTGCGGATGATGGTCAGTTCATATTCGAACTCCCCTTCCCTGGTCGCTAAAACATCAGGCTAATCACTGTATGCTTCCCGAGTAGGTGTACCAGGTGTAGCGAAAAGTATCTCAGAGGAAATTGTTCGAGACAATCCAAGCACCTATGGTCGGCAGTCATTGGAGCCAGAAGAAACCCTTTCCATTTCGGAGAGTGATCCAGAGAGCATGGATGACAACTACGAGATCCCCAAGACGCTGAACAGTCCCAGTATTACTTCCTCTCGCAGCAGCATCACACAAGGCTCAGATGTTAGTGACGGCGAAGCGAGTCCTAAAGAAGTCAACGAGACATCTGCTAGCGAAAGCTCCTCTAGAGAGTGGGAGCTTTCCGATGCAGATGCGGAGTTCATACAGCCGGAAGATGACGCGATGGCGCTGCCGAAGGATGTGCAACATGTGCTAGCCAGAATCCGCGGATTCACAAAGCCTGAGCTACTTCGCACTCTTAAGGAGCAACAACGGGAACTGAGAGAGAAGCAGCAGAAAATTACAGAGGAACGCAACCAGCTGACAGTAGAATGGGACAGTATTAGCAGTCAGCAGGACAGGGAGAGGGTGTACAGAAAGGTAGGTTGCCACTTTTGCGGACAGAACTTGACATTGGAAGTCACTAATGGCGGTTCGTTAGCTCCAGAAGCTGGTCAACTACCATCTGAATGAGCTTGTTCGAGGCGGGATCGACGTCATCCAGTTTATTGTCCGTCAGCTAGAGTCACGCTTCCACTGGCAAGATGAAAGGTTTGAAATACTGCATGATGCTGATGCTCTCAAGGTGACGGAAGACGGTCAATGGCTTACCGGTAAACTGCGAGAGTGGAAGATAAAGATGCGAATGACCAGAAAGCTGTCAACCTGGCAAGACCTTGATGAAGACGCGGCTGCTGACAACTCACAGAGTTCGTCCGAGGACTCTGTTACAGAAGAAATAGGGACAACGACGCTATCCGAGGTTGACAGCCTCCCTCGTCCTGTGCCTCACCAAGACCCTACTATCAGTAGGGGGAGGGAAGCCAGGTCACGAGCAGGCGATAGGGAAAGATACGGATCAACTAGGGCAAGGCGTAAGAGCCCAATCTCCACAAACACTGCTAAGGCGACACATACCGCAAGTGCCAGAGCACCCAAGTTACAACGGGAAAAGCGAAGAGAGCGAGGAAAGAAGAGAGAGCGAAACTTTTTTGGTGCTTGGAAAGAGGTCAGTCAAATCTCAACGCCATTGTTCATGAATTGTCGCTGCTAATAGATGAGTCCTCAGACTCAGAGGGCTGAGAGGAAGAGGCAGAGACGGTTTGGAGACACAGAACAGCCCACCAGATTGAGAAGATATGGGCAAGAGCCCGGAAGGAGCCATAAAGACAACTCACAAAGGGAAGCCCATCAGGGGGACGAAGTAGAGGACAATGTGTCTATGGAAGATAGAGATCACAGCGTCCGTGATGTATGGAACGGTGGCGTTGAACAACCAGAAGCCCCTGCCGCAGCTCCTCCAAGGTCTCGAGGGAGGTCAGAAAGTATCTTCTTCTTGAACGGACTCGGTAGACCGTTGGGTGTACAAGCCGAAGAGCTTCCAACATCAAGTCCACTGTCAGTCGCACCATCCTCGAGTTGCATAGGTAGAGATGGCGAACTTGAAGGCGATGTATCCTCTCTCAAGAACGAGTCGTTCCGGCTATTTAACAGCGTCCGCCTAGAAATGGCGAAGGCTTGGAGCAAGAGTGAGAATGGTGAGTACTCATACCACCCAGGGACAGCGTCCATAGAGCTGCAGATGGTGACAGCGCAGCTGAAGGACGCTAATCACTCTCTTTCTGGAGAGTCAGTGCAAGAGTTTCTTGGTTATCTAATGGTGGAGTGGGCCGCCACTGTGTCGTACCTCCCACTTGGGGCTCGACTCCGTTCTCTGTGGACAGACTGTCGGTGCCGGTGTAGATCTATGTCGCGAAAAGACAATTTTAAGGAGCTCGTCTCTCTCTACTTGGCGGTCTTGAAGCTTGCGATTGATTTCTGTCTCTTTGTGTGGCAAAATTTGGCAGCGGCACATCACCATGGACTACCCGAACTGTCGGCTTCCATACTCTCATCCCTAATAACTCTGCTGGCCCTCGGGTTGGAGTTCGACGAGGCAACCGTCGTGAATAAGACCATCATCCTGTCCCGTCAATTTCTTGGCATCCCTTCCCACGAAGCGGGCTGGAGTCGCTTCTCGCAAGCAATAGCAGACCTTGATCACAACCTTCAATGCCTCTGGGAGGAAGCTGCAGACAGGCCTGGATGGTACTTCTTTGGCTCGTCCTCATGCCAATATTGCCATCAGCTAGTTCTCCTGCGAACAGATGTTCCCATAGGGCAAGCTTCGACCCCTGGCGCTCATCTATCGGCTGAAGTCCTGTGGCATTTGGTCCTCTTAACCTTAGATAGTGGCGAAAAAGGGGCCGAGGCAGAGAAGTGGAGAGTGGTCAATCGGATTCTTCACCTCTCACCATATACTAAGGTTATTCAAGAGCCGCCGGCGGGAGGGTGCGAGAAAGAGAATAACGATGTGCTTCCTACAGGGCGATTCTTTTACAATATTCTCCTCCAACGCCTTCTATTTTGCTGTACATATATTGACACCATCGAGAGTGGGCTCGTGCTAGGAGTGTGGGCGTACTATCATGCACACTCGCAGCTACTGGAATCAGAAAGCGACGTCAAGGGCTTGCAGCACCAAGTAGGTAGGCCGTGCGAAGTAGACGCTCTTGTGCCTACAAAGGAGAGGAGTGCCCAGGACGTAAGAAAGAGAAATGCTCCAGCTTCCTGCGCATGTTTCTCATCGACGCCCACTTTCTTTACCAGTCAAGAGAAGAGCCAGTGCAGCTGTTCTCAACCAATCCTCTGTGCTTGCAGACTACCTGCCTTTCTACTACTGCCACTTGGGGACCAGCGGGCGGCCGCTTCCCAGCCCATCGAAGCCTCTTTAAGTGGCCATTTCCGCTTCAAGCAAAGGGACCCCGTGGAGGTACTCTCACTAATGGCTTTGCATACACTTCGCTCAGTCAGAAAGCCGGTTCAGCGGAATAAGCTAACAGCCAAATTCTTAGAGCTCCTGCCAGACGGCTACATGGCAACACCGTCCACCCTGGCAGCTCAGCAATTAGGTGCTCTTTCTTCCGTTGTACTGAAAGGTAGCAACTTAGACCCACCCGTTTGGTCAGATCGCCAATTGGAGAACGCCATCTCATTGGTGCTAACACTCGCCACGGCGGCTGTTGATTCTTTGGCAATGGATGTTGGGTCCAAGTCTTGCCCCAAGGCCGTCCAAATATCACGGTCCCTAGGCAGCTATTTGAGGACTTTACTCAAGCTCTCGATTTCCGCTGCAGATGGCGCCCTACCACTTACGGTTAAGGTAACAACGCCGCCACCGGTGACAATCCAAGCGATTTGTGTCCTTGCGGGGCTTACCCTGGGCGCCGGTGGTCCAATAGAAGAGCACCTGAGCCTCCTCTCTACCTATTTGCACGCTTCCAAGGACACTAACTCCTTTGTGACGAGTCTGGATAGTTCTGCGAGTCGAAGTGTTTTTGTTGAGAAGCTTGTCCTCAGTGGACTCTTGCGGCTGATGCTGAGGATCAAGAGAGATCTCTATCAGAAATCTGACGCGGCCGCACTCTCTTCCGCCTGCTCAAGTTATCTCAGCTTCTTACCGATTGTGACGAAAGGCATCGCCGCAGCTTTCACGGCTGCTGCTGGAGGTCGATCGCCACAGGGTACCCTTCGGATAGCTTTCACAATTGTTGCCACCTTCCTCTCTGAGGAACAAACAGTCGTCTATCCCCCTCTCTTCCGCTTTGCGAACCACCAAATTCAAGAAGTGCAGGCTTTGCCTAGAGTTGGCTCCGCCTTAGCAGAGCCCTCCGGTGGCAACTCCCTCTCACCCCGGCACAAGGTGCCAAGTGCTGACGAGTACGGTTGTGATGACGATTTTCTGGAAGCACTGGGTGCCTACGATCTGGAGGCAGAAATGGCGGCTCATATGACACGAGCCAATACAGGCAACGCCCGCGGCGCAAATGAGGAGAGAGTGCAGCAGCTATCCAAGGACGTTTCTGTCGCCCTGGATAAGGGGCTGAAGTTACCCCTTCAGAAGCTTCTTGCCTCCTTTTACGAACCGTGGGGCTCAGGTGGCCAGACTACTCCCGAGCTCCCGTCTGAGCTTACCTCTTATGCACTGCAGGAGGAATTGGTGCTCTTCACCTTGGCCCAGATAGTCACCGCCAATTGTCAAGCGTCTCCATCCCAGGGTTCGGCATGGCGTCAGGCGCTGGAACAGTATGGACTGGGCCCCACAGCCATGTGGTTTTCCTTCCAGAGAACAAGTGTTGGAAAATTGCTTCCTGCTAGACTCTTTGTTCTGTTTGTCGCTCTAGGTGACGAGAGCATGTACCAACAGGTGTTCGGGCAATCCATCATTTCTCGCCGTTCACTTAGAGAAATCGTCCAGGGACCGGGTCATACTGGTCTGGCTTATGCTCTGCGCCTTTGGGTTCACGCGGGTTTTGATGTGGAAACAGAGTTATTGGTGAGACTTACTGAGAGCACATTCTTCCATAATCTCTCTTCAATGCTCTCTACTGGCATTCAAGGCTGTCCAGCTCTCAGCTGCGAAGGTTTGGGCCCATTGGATGGTGTGCTTTCCATGCTTCAGGGATTTCTCTTGAGCGAGATCGCAAGGGCCTGGGCTGAAGCTTCAAAGACCAAGAATCGGCAGCTACTCAACAGCTTCAGGACAAACCTCTTTGACAAGAAGATGGGCCTCTTTGCCAACGTATCACGGTAAGGTTTGATGTCTGTTGGGCTCTTCACTCTGCCAAGGCTAGGCCATCTAAATCTCACGTCACGTCAATTTAGCGTATGCCTCGACTTTCTTCCAGGCGTATGAACTCTAAAGTAGTGTCACTCTCCAGGCTCATTGAACATAGTCTGTCACGCTTGGTAGCATGCGTTGTGGAGCATGTTCGCCTGCAGGACAAAGGAGGAGCAAGAGGGCTTCAGATATCTTTCAAGAAAAGACTCGTGAATGAAAGCATGATAGAGGCCGCCATCTCTGCCAACGTCCTAAAGACTGGCACCGGCTACATACTTCTTGGAAAATATATTTCCGCAATAGGCATATTTATAGGTAACTGCCTGCGCACACTAGGGCACATCGGACATCTTTTGGGCCCAGAATGCTTCTTTCCGGAACTCCTCCGTGCATTCTGTCCTCTAGCCTTCCCTGCCGCGGGACAGTCTACACGGCGTGAACCTTCCAGACCCACAGCAGGTGTAGCACTGTGTTGTTCGCTTTTCTAGAGAGTTCTTCTGCACTTACCCCTGATCTTATGCTCTTTCTTCCTAATGTCCTCAGCGACCGTTGCGTATTCTATCGAGGGCGGGCGACTTTCTTCCCAAAATGAGGGAATAGTGTCGACGGAACAGCTAATCTTGAATCAGCTCCGCGAGTATGTGGGCATCTGTCTCTATGGGGACTTGGTGCGCTACTTAGCACAGGTAATTACTCCCCTTGGCTTTTCTTGCTCTAAAGTTGAGCCTTAGCAAGTGACACTGTGTTCACTTCTGATCTTCGTTTCTCTCATGTTCTCCGATCTTACTGCGCCTGTTGCGGCATTTATCAGACGGCAGAATACTTTCAAGTCTATGGAGCTGGATGGCGCACCTCTGCTGTCCATGGCCTCCTTATGAACCTGCTAGTTAGAGAAGGAGCCTTGAGCTTGATGTCCTACAAATTTCATGGTATTCGACAGTATTCTTCCGCCGCCTTTAGGGCGAGTCAACTTCCAGTTGACAAGGGAACCATTCTACTTAGCTCCCTTGCATGCGGCCTCTTATGTTCGAGGGCCTGTGAATGTGTCTTGGACATTATGCAGCGGTTGAGAACCTGGAGAAGTGAGGTTGATATTGACTTAGATGCGATTGTTGGCTTTTGCTCGAACTCTGCTTCCTCTGTACTTTATGGGATGGAGGACTTACTTCACCAGGAAGCCCTCAGGAAACTTAGGGAGTTCATCCTTTTGAGGGGTGTTCCTGCTGTGTTAAAGTCTTCGGAAACAGAGGAGACGCTGCTGTCGAGTTTACGCCTCATGAACGTCCTGGTCTCTCATAGACCAGATGTACTTTCCAGCAGGGAGACACTCTACCCGTTAACCGTATTCGTCCTCAGTCCAGCCGGATTGCCGAGTCCGTCTGCAGCAGATAGATTGTCAACCAACGTCACTCAAGCTTGCACTCTCACAAGGTATGAACGGGCAGCTCAGAAAGACGCTGGAAGTGAGGTGGGGGCAACAAGAGCCAGGTGAAGCTCGTAGATTTTTAAGGCAAAGAAGGAGATACACAAGGGAAAGAACGTAAAGGATGTTAAGTAACTAACTCAATCTTTTACCAGGAGTGCAATCGTTGTGGAGCTCTGCAAGCTTTCCCTCTCACTGAGCGAGCTTTTCGGAGGGGTGTCAACGACTGAGAGCCCAGTCGAAGAGGAGTACTTTGAGACCCTCCTCACTCTCCTCTCGCTGAAGCTATCTCTTTTCTGCGAACATTTGGCAGCTGCTTACCATGGTCGCCAAGATAGCCTCGCTCAAGACGACGGGGGCATCGTAACAAGAAGGAGTGAGGTCTTCCTCCACTCCTTAACTGTTTTGGCCTGCAAATCCAGCGACAAGGGCAGAACCTCTGAACTGATATCCAATGCCTTGGCCTGTCTAGAAAAGTCTCCCACACCGTTAATCGTCTCGAGTTTCAGAATGCAGAGCTATGTGCAGGTCAGTTTGAAGTAGCCACAGACGGTAATCTTGGTTTGTCGGTTGGCTTAATCGTTGGGCCTTTCACCTCCCTCACCAGGAACACAAGGTGACCATATCTGTCATTACTCAGTGTGCTGCGCAGCTCCAAGGACATAGTGAAGCCCTACGCGTGGTGTGCTCATCCTTCTTGGACCCATCGCTAACCTCCGCCAGAGCGGCTTTGGCCGGTGAGAGGTTGTGACCTGTACAAGATAAGACCCAGAGAGCCAGCTGCCATCTTCACAGCGTGTAGCTGGCAAAGTGTACTTTAGATATATATTGCATACAACTGGCCAAGCACTGTATAAAGGGCCAGAGTGTTGTTTGTTATTAAATCGCCGTGGCAGTGACAGTGACATGGAACACTGACAGCGGAAATAGCATAGGATAATCCTAGTAAATTAGCCATCGATCAATCCTTTTCTTTTTGCACCTCCATCAGAGCAGACTCTATCATCAGTACTTTTGAGGCAGAACGATTGCAAAAGCCCGTAGGTCGCGTTAAGGTGCTTAGGGTCTAACACAGGTTGGACTTGATCTTCAGACGATGGATTCATCACAGAAGGGTATGTGACCAAAGTGTAGATATCTTATCGGCCGCTGGCCATACCATTCAGAAGAAGAGAACAGCTTCCGCCCAGCCGCCTCATCCTATTGATGGCTCATACCATCTATGATCCTTTCCCAATGCAAAGTTTATTGTGATCACGTTACATAGTGCTGCCCGCTTCTAAAAAGGGTCTCTCGTCATCCACCTTGCCCGCAGGGCTCTTGTCGTTGTTCCTTAGTAGCTCCTTTCATTAAGGTGCTCAAGTCTAATAGAGGTGAACTCAAGTGAACTCTACACAGTAGTACATCCTCAGCAGCATGCCCAATGAAGAAGAGAATAGCCCTGCTGCCTGGCTGTCCTGCCTCATCACCTCTGTGCCTCATACCGCGCCAGTTCCTAGTTCTCACTCACCGCGCCGATCGATGCTGCGTGCTGCGGCGATGCGACTGACATCTTGAAACTTCAACCTGTCATCATCAGGGATACAGTAATCGGAATGAGATCAAAGAATGATTCTTGCGAATGAAGGAAGAAGTTTCTTTATCATCTTGAAGGTCAAGAACCTGGTATCTCTCAGCAACTCTGTCTCTCTGCAGAACACACTCATCTGTGCGTTGGAGGCAGCTTATTGTTAGAGTCAATTAGAGGTTGCCTGGCCAAACGCAGTCACTAGAATCCGTCTCGTTGACATCTCTATCCTGCTCTTCCTTAGCCAGGAGTGACGGATGCTGCCTCTTAGCGCTGCTTGAGGCACAAAGACGACGAAGGCGTAGCGCGGATCCAAAGCAGCCGAGTCCTTTGCCGCTGTGAAAGACGATGTGGGGCAGCTGCACCATTCAGAGTCAGACAGTTAACATTAAGCAGCCTGGAGGACAAAGGCGGCTTGGCTACACAGCTCCTATTGCCAAGCGGTGAAGCTGTGACTCATCTGATGTGCCCTTGCCGCGCAAAGGCACGGCCTCTAGAAGGAGCACTGGGCTAGAGCTAGTGTCAGCGGCACTGGGGCGCACAACCTAAACATCTTCAATTCGTCAATGCCCTTTAAGGAGACTTACGAGACTTCTCCTACCATGAGATGCCCTAGTGGAAGGCGTGCCCTCGCTTGATGGTAGCTGCGGAAGTTTGTGGCCTGCGACACTGTCCTTCAAACTGTGAACATAACCTGGAAAGCTTCCCATCGTTCCGCACAATGATGAGTAGTGGGAGTTCAAGACAGGCGAACTTGCAGCGAATCGTCCTGAGAAGAGAGTTGACCGGAGAATCAAGCGCTCATCATCAGATTATCCTCGGCCATGGGGCCTTAATGCGGCGCCTAGAATGCGTAAAGGAGCTGGAGGGCCACAGTGGCTGCGTCAATCGTATGAGTTGGAATGAAGACGGTGGGATTCTGGCCAGTGTCAGTGATGATCTACACCTTTGCCTTTGGGAGCACGGCTCCTGGAGGCTGAGGTCGAAGATCAACACTGGTCATAGCAGGAACATCTTTGGTGTGCGCTTTCTGCCTGATCGGAACAGCGAAGTCATCGTGACAGGTATATAGATTAGCGCACTCTCCTTCACGGACGCGGGAGCTCATGTGTGGCTCCCGAGCACATGAGAGTGACGCTGGCATCCTAACTCTATTTCCTTTCTGAATCTGCCGATCACGACCATGACGGCGACGACAAGTTGCTTACTGACCTCTCACGTCCTCAGAATCAGTTCCCTACCTAATTTCCTCTTCATTCTCGTCCATATCTCTCGGATGCGGTATCTTTACTCTTTTAACCATGCTCCTGTTCTTCTCCTTCGCCCTATTGACGCTTGCTACTAGTCATTCATAACGTCCTTTTCTCATAAGTTCTCTTTGACGTGGCTCAGGTGCAATGGACTGCGAAGTCCGTCTTCATTGCCTCAACTCCTCCACGCCCAGGTCTGTCTTCCGCGGACATGAGGGACGAGTCAAGGACGTGGCGGTTGCGCCTGACGATAGGAATCTGTTTTGGAGCGCTAGTGAAGACGGAACAGTTAGGCAATACGATGTAAGAGCCATGAGTGCGGGCAGGAGTCGGACGACATACAACGGAGATCCTGTTTACACAGGCGACATCCTTATAGATTGCGGCTACCTCACCTTTAAAAGTGGAGGGATCTCAAGAGTGGCTAAAGCTATGTCCTTGGACATAAACCCGGTAGACACTACGAAGGTAGTGGTCGGCTCTGTGGACAATGCTGTCCGTGTATATGACAGGAGAATGCTCACGCCGCAGGTACGCTATTGGAGTATTCGGGGCCTCTCACTCCTGCGGACGCCAAATCCGTTCCTGTCCGCGTCGCCTCTATGTTCTCCGTGCTTGTCTCTAAGACATACGTCGCTCTCTCTTCCCTCCATCTTCAGTTGGTCTACGCGGTCTTTCCTTTATCCGTCTTACGAAGTACTCTCTTAGGGAGGTGCACTTGGAAATCAGGACGGCCGCCAAGAAACTTTGCCGGTTATCAAGCTCCGTCCTGGCCATGTACCCGAGCAGATCCGGCGGTACAGCGCCTCATACATTACGTCTGTACAATATAACAGGCAAGGAACCGAAGTACTAGCCAGTTACCATGACGACAATATCTATCTATTCTCCCTTGGCCGGGAGGATGACAGGCTTGAGATAGAGAAGGAGTTTTGGGCACAAAACAAGTCAAGAAGAGACGACAGAGGGGACCTAGCGGGAAATGAAAGAGTCGGAGAGAGATCTGGATATGGACAGTCCTCCTCTTCCGTCCCCCCTTTGAGTAGAAAAAGCGACCTACGATGGGTCTACCTTGCATTAGAAAAGGCGGAGAGGCTGCAATGCGATGGTAAACACATAGCAGCTATACGCTGCTTGTCGCAGCCGATTGGACTCTTAGGACAGAACTGCCCGTCCGCGCTCTATCTCGCTCGCGCCCACTCTTTCCTAAACCGCAAGTGGAAAGGTGATGCTTACCAGGCCCAGTTGGACTGCGTTCAGGCTCTACAATTGGAGAATAACCGGAGTCCAGGGCTGAAAGAAAGTGATAGACGGCGGTGCTTGGAGGTCCTGCTAAAGGTATGTCCGTCGCATACCATCTAATGCCCTCAGTATTGGATCTCCTGCGCTACATGTCTTCCGTAATGTCTAACATCGCCTTGGCGTGTTCTCAAAGGCATACAAGAAACAGAAGAAGCATCAATCTGCAGAGAAGCTCCGGAAGTATCTCAAGGAAAGTTATCAAGATTTCGAAGACGAGGAAGACAAAGGTAGCGAAGAAGCCACCAATTTTGTTCCTAACTTGGCTGTCCACCTTCTTCTTCTGTACCTGCACTTTCTGGAGAACAGGCAGCGGCTTACTGAGCTCTTGTCCCTGCAGAGAGCTCTGGCGCGGAAGACTCAAACTCAGATTCTGACGGAATGGGTGATGATGAAGGTGAGCTTTTGGACATTCACTGATGAAAGTATAAAAAGAGGATTGAAGAAATCGGTGAGATAATATAATAAGCTGAGAGAGGCAGGCTGGGAAGAACTAGATAGAGACAACATCTTTACTGGATGAATGTCAGGGGAGAGTTTAGGACCCAGAGTCATTGTGGCTGGGGGCTGGTGCTTCGAAGGCTGGCAGGATGAGCCAAGCAACTGACCTCGTGTGCGCGCAGTGTGCACTCCGCCTGTTGCGGACGGGGGCGGCACTGCGTCAGTTTATCCTCGGTGGGTGACTCGGCACATCCAGCGATATGTAGGGCATAGTAACTACAGGGTAAGTAAGCTCTACCGACCTGTTTCCCAAGCTAATGGCTTCACTCGACCACACTTGCATCTGTTCCATACCTATACCCCTCACTCCCCTCCCACGAGTCCTTGACATATTCTGATAAAGTTTCGTCGATGCCTCCTTCAAGACGGATATCAAGGAAGCCAAATTCTTTGGCCAGGACGGCGAGCACATAGTAGGTGGCAGCGATGATGGACGAATCTTTGTCTGGGACAAAAGAACAGGAAATCTGGTCCAGTCCATGCATGGCGATGCCGACGTCGTAAACTGCGTGCAGTCTCATCCTTTCGAGACCTTGCTGGCATCGTCGGGCATAGAGGACGTGGTCAGGATATGGTCGCCCGTGGGGGAGAGCAAGATGACCGAGGACCTCGAGGCTTGGGATGAGGTGATGGAAAGCAACCAGCGCCGGTTGATCCATCTGTCTCTCTCTCATTTCGCGCTGCATGAGTATCTTTTTAGGCACACAAGGGAGTTCTCGACAGAACGGTGCGCACAGAGCTAGTGTAAACTGTCAACTTAGTTTCTTTGGCAACAACTTCTTGTTCATACAATCTGTAGAGGTCTAAGTAGGGAATGCCAAAGAACGGTGAAAATAGGGAAGAGTCATTGGACTTCAAGGGACTGTTCTAAACCGATCCCTGCTGTAGCATTGCCGTGGCGACACGGTTAAAGCCCAAAATATTGGCACCTATAGCAGAAAAGGTTATAGAGCGTAAGTAGGAATCAAGACGACGAAAGTACAACTGCTGTGAAATAGTGAGGTGAGATGGTTGTGAGGCACGGAGTGGGCGACAATGATAAACGAGGAAAAAGCAAACAAAGCGTTAGATAAGGCTGAGGTGATTACGAGAGAGAACATATCTGCATAGAGGGAACTAGGGTGTACGCCACTTGCCAAAGCGCAGACTCTCTTTCACCAACCTGCGTAAAGGTCTCCTCTCTTGTTATATTCTTGAGCTGTTAAAGCAGCGCTGTGGTGGACATCCTGCATCAGCTCTTTCACTCGTTCGTCTAGCTCTTCGTGGCTTCGTCCCATGGAGAGAGGCACATCCTGCACCGCCAGCTGGCCACAGTTGGCAGCCTTACCCGGACCGAACAGAACACCTCTCTTCTTTAGCACTGCCATAGCCTGTTACCATCAAACAGACAGATAATAGTATGTTTGCATGAGCACCCACGCATGTTTCTAAGCAGCTATTGAGGAGGAGAGGGAAAAGAAAGAACACGACTAGAAAACAGCTTGAATAGAGCAACGGAGGCGAGCATCAGGTGGTAAGGAATATGATCTGCGTCCAACCTCGGGGGTGGTTGCATTGTAGGCGCCCTCTACTACGGCCTTTACGCCACTGGCACACACTTTCTCCGCAATTTTGTCTGTTTATACAAGGGATACGGAGATGATAATGAGACAGAAGATCAAATAAGCGTAAAGTCATGTAGGCACTGCCAAGAGGAATGACAGAGCACTACACCAGATACCATACATATAACGATAATGGGCGGTCGAAGGGGCAATCACAAGTCCTGAGACGTGGATGCTAATAAAGGCAAGAGCATGCTGATCAGAAACTACAGCTCAAACATACCTGTTATCTGGTACTGCGAAGCACAGGGGAACAGAAGGTCACAGGGTACTTCCCAGCAAGAAGCTTCCCCAGTCGGGTGGTACTTGGCAGTAGTAGAGCTCATAATATAAGCGCCCACACGTGCGGCTCGGTCTTTCTTGATTTTCTTTAATGTTCTCAGCTTGTCCTCATCAAAGCCTACAAGACACAGCGCCACAAATGCAGTTTTATGAAGGTATCACATATCATATATAAGGTGTAAAGTGGTGAGCCCACGCCAACCATGATCCCAGACTTTATAGACGTTCTAACCTTCTGGTTCATAGATCCAACCCGAAGTGTCACAGAGCGTAAGGACCACAGCGCCTAATTCCTGCAGCTTGTGTGCCAGGCTAAGGGCAACGTTGCCACTACCAGTGATGACACATCTGCAGGCATCGGAAAGAGGAAAGGGTCGCACCATAGAAAGCGTGACTAGAAGGTTTGGACCGCCATGGGGTTAAACGGAGAATTACCTCTTGCCCTCCAGTGACTCTCCTCTTGCGTTGAGCATCTCTTGAGCAAAGTAAGCGACACCAAACCCGGTGGCCTCTGGGAAGGTGATAACACCGTTCCCAATCATCCCAGACTCGCTCTACCATTGACAGTACGAGAGATTTGCTCAGATAGACTAGCATAGCGCAATTGGTGTATAGCAACAAGCAGAAGGACGCGTTGGCGTCCAAAGCACTAGATATATCAAACGGAAGCGCGATGAGAGCAAAAAGGAAACGAAAGTGCTACCGTTTATGTCAAAATTGCGGCTGTTTGACATAAGCCCTTTGTGAGGTCTTTCGACCAAAGGAGGTGCATCCATAATTCGTCTGCATGGTAGCTGACAGAAGAGAGGCAGAGTGCGGCCCACCTTTCCATACTTCTGCTTGATACGCTTGTACTGGCCGTACAAGAAGCCAGTCTCCTTCATGCCACACCCCATGTCTGGCGTAGGAATGTCTACATTAGGCCCAATGTAGTTCACAAGCTCAGTCATGAAAGACTGGCAGAAACGCTGGATCTCGGCCTCACTCTTCCCAACAGGATTGAAATCGGCGCCACTAAACGCAACATGAGACGGAACCAGGAGAGGGAGGGCGGAAGGGGGGCGAATCCATGAGAGCGTTGCCAGCAGCTAGGTAAGATAGTAGTAGTAGGGCACCATAGGGAAAAATCATATCTAAACAGTAGCTGCAACACTTTGGTTTTGATAAAACGAGAGCGAAGTGGGTGAGGTATTGATACTCCGTATACCATACCCTGCAGCAGCTCCGATCTCGATGTCTGACGCAATTGCATGCCTGAAGACGTTCTCGAAAGCGATAGACTTTACGGTGCCTAGAGGATGAAGAGGATGACAGGTAAATGAGGCAGCACAGTGTCAAAGAGCGTCAGAAATGGTTCGACGGATCTGAAACAGCTATTAAAAGACGCAGAAAACCCTCACCCAGTCCGGTGCCCTTATAGAAGCGTATGCCGCCCTCATAGAGCCCCAACGCCGAGGAATACTGGACACGATATCCTCTATTCACACGAGCGTTCCCCGTATCGTCTAGCCACGGGACTCGGAACTGTAGGGTCAAGTTAGGAAGGAAGAGATGGAATGTTCAGGCAACGGATCTATCTACGGGTTTTACCCCGTCTTTCTCTTCTCGCTCCCCGTTTCTCGCAGATCTCAGCACAGCAATGGAGCCGCTTCATTGACGTCCCCCACTCAAACATCTCTCCCAAATCCTCGCTCGTGATTGGGCCTCTGCCGCCTTAAGGGAGACGGAGGAGCCTTTGCCCAAGTTCATACATTGCTGGAACTTCTCTGCGCACCTGAATGACTCTCTCAGGCTCCATCAACTGCTTCATCACCCAAGCGTAACGTGGGTACCGGTCAAAGACAGGGGCAAGTGAGAGAGTCAACGACTCCATTGCTTGCAGATATCTGAGTTTCAAAGCAGCATTAAGCGCTGCTAATGGCAAATCTAAAGGAGGGGAATATGGGAGATGCTATGCAGATGTGCAGCATACTTCCCGTAAAGGAAAGGACAAGACAGCATCTATAGATAAGGTTGTCGCGCCGAGAAAGAGTACGATAGCGTGGATAAGAGATAGAGAAGATGGAGATTGTAGAGAGACAGTAAAGCTAATGGCATCCTTTATAGACGTTGCGCTTACTCGACCTGTGTGAAGGAAGAAAGGTGAAGAGAGTTGTTAGATATTGCGGCCACAGGCAACGTTAACTGACTGCATGGTGCTCACTTGGTAGGGATCCCGCCGGCGGGCTTCAGCGATCCTGGAGAGCAAGACATTAGTGGAGGTGCCGTTATAGGAATTCAGGTCAAGAAGGGACGTACAGCATCTCTGCAGCTTCTTGACCATTTCTGAAGGCTACGTCTCCTTCTCTTCTAAAGAGTGGCTTGTTTCTCCAAACCTGGCGACGAGGTAGGTTCAATTGAATAATGATTCAGCAGAGGGAGAGACGTAGTATCAGACGTGGTAGACAGAGGAGAATTAGATGGCATCTCTCACCCTCTTCCCATGCTTAGTGCCATGCACATCGGACATCAAAGAGCCGTGTAGCTGCTTGTTATCAACATTAGTCTTGAGATATCTCCTGCTACCTGTAAGGGAAAGGGACATGACATCAGGATAACATAGATATAGCGGTAGGACGCGAGACATATCCCTCCAAGGGCAGCTCACCGGCTATCAGGCAAGCTTTGCCTTCTCCAGCCGCCAAGGGCGACCGGATGATGGCAGGCCGCGCGAGTCTCAGCATTGCCGTTTAAGAGCTTGCAAATTCACTTCCTCTTTTTGGCGTTTGAATCGCTCCTTGTGCTATACAAAGCAAAGTGACGAGGGAAGAAGTCTTCCAAAAGCTGGCGAAGCGATAGTGGAAATCCAAGACACAGTCCCCTTCTGATTCCAACCGGCAGTTGTGGTCTCTGCTCACAGAGACAAACAAAAGAGACAGAATAACTGAGTGCAAGAGACAGAGTTAGCGCGAGGTATAGTATTCGTCTTACATATAATGTGTTCTGACGAGCTAGAATTTGTAGAGGGAGCAGACAGAAGCAACGAAAAATTATATCTCAAGCTGGAGTAAGCCTTAGAATCTGGGAGGATGGAGACAGAGACAGAGAAAGTTGAAGATTTTTTCTCAGAAAGCGGCTAACGCTCTCGTAGCCGTTAGAGAACGAGTCTTACGAATGCACGACCGGGCATCCTTGACTTCTCTTTCACAGTTATCGCGTACCAGGCAATGGTGTTGGTTCAAACATACTCCTTCCCTCGCTCATACCTATTCTCAATGATCGCCAGCTCGGACTCATATGCTTTGTCAGTCTTCAGATTGGCACATCCGGTGAGGGATGTCAAGACCCCATACTTTCTACCTTGCAAGGTTATGCCTCCCAAGGTCATGGAGACAAAGCATACTACTCTCACACGAACAACCAAACTTCCAGGGTTTGCCCAGATTACACGGCACAAATGCCGATGACCCGATTGCAAAGAAAAAGGGCCAAGACAGCATAAGGTTGGAGCCACAAGATCTAGCCTCAGTAGTGCTTTTGACAGCATCCCGATAGCCTAGCTGTCAAACAAACCGCTGATCCCATACCATCAAAAAGAGAAAGCCTGCCATCAAAGTAAAAGATGGCAATTATAATGGAAAAAATAGAACTAAGTATCGGGAGGAAGAGCTGCTCCCTGCCTCCACGGAAACTAAGAAACAAGAAACAATAACGGCACAAACCCCTGGCCGCGGCTAATAACAAAAGCATCGCTCGGCATCGACACCTAAGAACCATAGAAACAGTGCTCGTAGCACCAAGCAAATGGGACCCAAAGCTCAATGAAGAGCGCATTAATATAGAGACCTATTCGGTGTGCCACTCAAAGGAGATGTAACGAGCGCAGTTGCCTGCCTTTGGCCAGCAAGTGTGTTAGTGGGGGCCAATCCATACTTAGAACAGTAGTAAAAGCAGTGCCAAATCTGTGCGTACACCTCTTCACGAGCAAACTGATCACTGAACAATACTCTAGGTCATCCCTCTTGGAGAGAGATACATACTATACCATAGAGACAAGATCAGAAGCCTAAGCTGGAAATTACTTGTGCTATACTTTTGCAGGATGACAAGATCACATGCAAAAACCTAATGTACGGGGTTAACGTTTGATAGCCAGCGGTCCGGCAGTTGATGAATGTGGTGCAGCATGCGAAGAAAGGAGGCAAGAATACACGGTGATAACCAGAAGAACAATAGACTACCCCAACGTCAGAAAAAGAACCAATGTAGATGCAGTCACTATCAGCCCTTTTCCATCTCTGACAACTTGCTTATCCTTTTTATACTTTAGGATTATGCCCGGAACGGCTTCTCTTCCAGCGATTGACACATATGTGCCTCAACGGAGACGATTGAGGTTGCATAATACAAAGCAGCTGACGAGAGCAGAATAAATATCAAGAGCGTAGAATAAGTTATAAGAGCCTTGAGGGCAAGGTCAGCGAAGAAGCAGCTCCCGAATGCATCAGAGGCTTAGGGAGGCGTCAGAGGCTTAGGGAGGGCCGCTCCTCCTGACAGGGTCTGCTCGATTGGGGCGAGGGAGAAGAGATATAAGATACAGTGTAAGTAAGTGAGACATGCGTAAAGGGGTTGCAGAGCCTAACTCCGCAAACAGCCGAATCTGACCTCCATGAAGCTTCCTTCCGTCCATGAGCCATGTAAACTTTCTTCTATCAACCTTTTGACCCTCCAGACAAGTCGTTGGCGCCCCGGTCTGCACCAATCACCGTTATTAGCTTAAAGAACAAATGATGTTTTTATAAAGGCTATGTCAAGCGACCTCCCTCACCTTATCAGAGCGATGCGACTCGACTAACTCAAAGTTCTCTGATATTCCCTTGAGGAGATGCATCTGCACAGCTCGTACAGGAATCATCTGACCTCACCACCAGAATCAAGTTAGAGTAATCAAAAGCTCAAGGACATAGCTTAAGGCCAAATGACAGGACAAATGTATAGTTGCGTCGAACGGTAGCAACATGTGCTACGACGTACCTCCACAATCTCAAGGCGAACGTCAGTGCACCTTATGTCACTAAGGCTGAAGAGAAGATGATCCCCTAGCACCTCAACGTCATCAAGACACTCAATCAGAGCCCCAATGAACTCTGCAAGACAGAAGGATAGCCGATAGGGGATAGTATTATCTACCATTCCTTGATTGGACTACATAATCTGAACGCATTGTAAATGCGATCAAAAAGTATTGCTCACCTATAAGAAAGCGGGCCAATCTACGAGAGGAGGCAGGAGCTTCTTCTTCGATACTATATGCTTTCGTTCCGTCGTCATGAGAGTGCCGCAGACCCAATAGATGATGCGGGCCCCGGCTATTTATAAACGCCATGCTGAGGCTGATAAACTGCAGACATATGTCTCGGCGACCGGTATCTTCAAGTAGCGAAGGCTATTTGAGTCATTCAAAAGGACAACAGACGGATGAATCATCAGGTGACAGCCAGCATGTGAGTGAAGGTGTTGCACAACGGACCACAGACCATGAAAGTAGTGGTGTTGACTTGATCCAGAGTCCGCATGATAGTCGCCCGCTGATAGCCCATAAAAAATGCCTTCAGATGGAGCATGACATAGGTGATGTGCCTGCGGACAGACCACATGAAGAAGTGATACAGACAGTTAGGCAGCAAAGATGGACGACCTACCCAAGACTTTCACCAGGCCGCTTTACTGCAGCCTTACGACAAGATGAGCATACAGTCGGTAGTCAGTGACGGGAAGAAATGTCCACAAAGTAAGCCATACAGGTCGCATTATCACCTGAAGGTTGTCGAGCACACTCGTCCAATTGGCACTGCTGTCAATGTAGGCCAGCATAGGACCCTCCTGCAGCGTCAGCTGGGCATAGTGGCTTACAGAGTCAATAAACCTGATGCTCTCTGACTCTGCTAACTTCTGAAGCAACCTCTCAAGTAGCTCTCTAAAGGAAAAGAGGGACCACATTAGGAACAATAGCGGTTTGAATTCAGAGTCCTTCTCCCTCACACAAACTGGACTCAAGTGTCATTCCGAGGAAGGGGTGGTATGTAAAGAGTGAAGGTCCGTACTCTGGAGGGAACTCTCGTCGAACTTTGTACGCTATGCGGAGGTTCGCACCCAAGTCTTCCATTCGGTCATCCACAAGGTGCTCCAACATGTTAATGAAACCGGTCGCCTAAAGTTCAAAGAGCTTGTTAGTACCCAAAATCTCCCTCTTTCCTGGCTCCTGCTCTCATCTGTCTCTACTCGTACCTAACCTCCTAAACTATCTCCATTCCAACTATTTATGGGCAGACTTTCCCTCTCATTCCCTCCCGTATCTCTCTTTGCTTGCCCTCTCTTTCTTATCTCGTCTACTCAAAAAAACGTTTTCCCAGGTTCGAAGTCTCCTACCAGCGCAGGTGGCATTGGCTTTGTCTTTACCAATGGCCGATGTCCGGTTCCTAGCACACGTATGAGCTGACGTGCATCTTGCCCAACCATAGTCCTGGCAGTAACCTTCCCCAACTCGATCCTGCCAAAAGCTGGGTCTTCTGCACCACAAATTTGTTGTTTATCCTTAGACAACCATGGCCTCTCAGCTTTCACACCATTCGCGGATGCCGAAGAAAGGTTAACGTTCTGGGCTCTGAGTTTTGCCTTTGCCTTCCTTAGTGGTTTTCGTGCCTTTGATGTACCCTTGTCTGCAGCAGTAGTGGCTTTCGAGACTCTTCGACGTACCGAAACTAGAGGCGAAAGAGAGCTCTTTCTTCGAGCTCGCAAGATGGGTGTTCCACTTCTAGGCGGTTGTTTGGTGGCCATTGCTACCCCTGCATCGCGGCCTCGGGTGGACGTCAAAGTACCATCATCCTCGGCAGCCCCTTTGGGTGTTGTTGCTGCTCCTGCAGGTGAAGAGGAACGCAACCGACTGGCAATAGGTCTTTTATCTTTGAGTCTCTGCTTTCGCTCTGGGCCTCCAGTCTCTGATCTCTTATTTTCTGCAACCCCTACGCTTCTGTGTCTTTTCCCAGGGGGGCTTTTGGCATCAAGGGGCTTCTGACTTTGCCCATCGTCTTCTGGCGAGTTCGCAATGGGATCAGACGACTCCCTGGAGCGCTTTCTAGTAGAGGATCGAGCAGGCACCTTCCGCCTTGGACGCTGTCCCGGGTGACCTTGCGCGACGGGCACTCTCGTGGCTGCAGGATGTGGTGGCTGGGGAACCTCTGCAGTCTCTCGCTGAAGTGTATTAAGCCTTTCGTGGACTTTTTGCAGTGATGCTGACTGCTGATGCAGTAGTGCCTCCAGCCTTTCGATTGCCGTTGAATTGGCTAATACGTTTATCTTGGCTTCCAGCTTCTTCATCTGCTGAGTCTGATCCTGAAGTAGAGCCTTAAACCCGTCAATTTTTGCTGTCAATATGTTGGGCAGTTGCATCAACGTGTCCCGCAATCCTTCCAGTTTGAGCTCTACCTCCAAGCAACGACAACTTCTATCGCCAGCTCGACCAGTTCCATCTGACGCAGGAGGGGGCGACTCGCTTGACGCTTCTGTGGCAGACGTAGTGTCTGCTGCGGTGGTCCTTGAACTCGCGGCCGAAAACGATGTCTCTGTCTCCTGATTCTGGAGGATCTTCGCTGCCTCTCCTACCACGGAGCGGTCCGAGGCCCCTCTTCGGGTGGTCTCCGTCCGCGGCCTAGTCCGAGATGCCTGACTCTGAAAGTTCCTATTAACCGCAGCCTTACCTTTGGCTAACACTGGCAATTGTTGCGCGAAATTTGCACTATTGCGTTGCGGATGCCTAGGTCGAATAGGATCCGCAGGTGGAGGACTTCCGGGCAGGGACTGAAAGTCATCACTGCTATCACTGTCTATGAAAATTACATCGTCTTCGCTTCTTGCAGCGACTTTGTCGGTAGACTTCAAGCTTGCTGGCTCTTGTTGGGGCCTTTCTTCAATACCGTCCTCAGCTGCGGCAGCATAACGGGCTGACTCCATCCTAAAGTTACTACCTTCTGTAGTTGGGGCCTCGTGGGGGGTCGATCCATGAGGCTTGCTAGTGCAGCCCGTAGATCGACGGCGGCGAAGGTTTCTGAGCTTCTCCGGAGAGCTGGGGATATCATCATCAGTGCTGCTGGGAATGCCCTCTCGCTTGAACATGGCCCCATAGCCGGCCTCCTTCAATCACACACCTTAGCTCTCTGGTATTGTATCAACTGCCAAAGTCAATCGAGGGTGACCAGCTGCGTCGTCGAGACCCCAGACTTCCGAAGGCCTAAAGTGTAGACAATTGGTTGGCCATCCTGAAGACAGACCGACACAAACACTACAGAAATTGTTATGATGCAGATTTCCTCTTCAGATTTCGTTCTACACTCTTGTCTACACTTGAGAAAGAGAAGGCGCGAACAAGACAATGCACATTTTTAAGCCAGCCTTCAAGGTAACTAATAATCGATTATCATGCATCACTAATCATTGAGACTTGTCCCTATCATATCTCCATCTCCATCTGATATCTACAGATGCCCATCTCCCGCATTGCCAAGAGGATGAGATGAACAGCAGGTACGCCATCCAAAGAAGGCGTCATGATTTGTAGTCAGTTATCCACTAAAAAGAGGGGTTGTGGGTGCTGAAGGTTCGGAGTATGACGTCTTCCATCACAGTCGCTCGTCTGCTTTGATCAGTCTTACATCTGCATAGCGTCAACCGTATGTGTAGCTTGATGGGGAACAAACTCCTCTGACACGTATAGTGTCGTACCAGTAGGAAGGTCCAATCCACGTGACCTCTGCACCTTCGATCGCCAGTCTGAGGTCAAAACGAGTTAGCGGATAAAAACAAAACGTGGACTGACATTTGCCTAAAACGTACTCTGGACATCATTGGGCATCTCAATGTTTCTGTCATAAGAAACAGATTTGTCATCCCTGATTACACAGAGATCGACGTTACTGCCTGAGCCGAGATCGTTGAAGATTCCTGAGAGAATAGCCTCCTTCACAAGTTTTCGCGCCTCCTCTTCTGTCATGTCGTCTTTATATCCAGCCTCAAAGACAGCCATTGCTGCTAAGCTGCCCGAGCCCATCGTCACATAGGGGAGCTTGTCCGTACTTCCATGAGGATAGATGGTATAGAGGTGGGCACCCGTAGAGTCAACACCCCCAAGAACTAGGGCTGCAGAAACATATCCCTGGTAGTTGAAGAGGTACCGCTTAAGAAGCGTCATACTGGTCACCTGTGCGGGAATAGTATCTCAGACATCCAACGATCTCACCGTTCAAGTAGTGATAGCTCTTACCACCCTTGACTCCCTGCCGGTGTTGAGTCGAAGGAGCTCCAGTTGAGAAGATATCATGGCTAAGCGAGTGTGTGAGACGGCTGTAACCAAAACAGTGCTCATAGGAGGGTTCACCTGTGGTCATCTCGGTATCCGCAGCTGTTCCTGCTCCACAGCAGTAGATGTTTGGAGCAATATAATGGATCTTTTCGCAGTTCTTATCTGCAACTGTAGTGTTGTTTGTGGCACGTGTGTCGGCTCCCAAGACGACGCCCCCCTATCTCAATCTTTTAAGGAGCGCCTCTCAGGACAAGTATAAATAGCAGCTCACCTTGAATACAACGCCAACAATGGTAGTTCCAGTCTTTCTTGTCTTCGGCAGTTTGGCTTTGCCATCAACTCCTACCTGTGACGTTTTTCAGCTGTGGATGGCATCCATGGTTATCTACTTTGAATGCAGTACTCACCGAGTTGACAATGAACTCGTTCCTTCTTGTGTTATCAAAGTTGAAGCCGCCAACAGGAGCACCATCCTTCCAGTTGAGATCGAGGTGTTCCGGTAACTGGTGCTTAACTTCTTGACCATTTGTTACAAACTCTGTCATCTTTCCCTTTAGTATGCCTGGTCCCTACTTTCAAGGGCGGTTCTCCTGCAATATCTTCCTGAACACGACTTATGAACCTGTAATGAAGCTGCAGATCCAGATAGAGAGCTGGCGATGATGGCAATCTCTGAGAGCTCTGAATCGCGATGAATTCGAGCAGCATCCAAGCGACGGATATCTTCCGAAAGGTTTCACCAGTTGGAAACACTACGGAAAGGTTCAGCTATGATTCATCCACGAAATCTTAATTCTTTCGCTCCTCTCGGAATCTTTCATGCTGTTCCAAGAGCCCAAACACTTGAGATTACAATGTACAGCATGTGTGCATCGTACATCGAGGTACAACGGTACAACCGATTACTGTACCGATTACAGTCGGTGTACATCGCACATTGAGGTACCACAAGTTACAGTCGGTGTACATCGTACAAGCTGTCATGTCATCTTTATAAGAGTGCCCAAGAAGCTCGGCAATGGCCCTCTTTGCGCTTGTGTTGGTCTCTTCAAGCTTGCACTCACAGCATCATCAGAAACATCATGAGATGGCTATTATTACCTCTATCTATAATCTATAATAACTCGAGGGAATCACTGTCCCAGATGGGCACAGCGCATTGCTTCTCGTGGTGCCTGCGAATACTACCTCACGCAGTGGACCCCCGTCTTGACTTATGACAAGAAGCATGGGTAGCTCTATGCATGAAGCTCGTCTTCCAAAGCCAGTCCTTCGCTCTTTGCCACAGCCTCGATGCGTCTTTTCTGACCTCGACGGCACTATTGTTCATTATGAGAAAGATAAGACTTTTCAGGTGCTCGACGTCCCGGAAGGAGCTGGACAGGTTGCAACTATAAGGCAGGTACCTCACAGACTTGAGAAACTAGGCTTCACAATGCATCGACCATACTCAAAGAGATTTATTTTGGAAGGTGCTTTAGAGCATCTAGTGAAGCTGGAGGAGACCACCAGCACTCGGTGTTGCGTGAAGCCTATCCCCTTCCAAGTACAACCCTGAAAGGAGCTTTTATTTCACTTCCGACGATAGATCTTATACGACAGATTCGCAGCTATGGATGCCGCTTTATAGTTGTGACAGGCAAGATAAGGCGTAAGCGACCGTACCCTGATCTCGTACTTATTCTCCTTGAACCGCATCGCCGGTTTGTGGCATTGCAGGAGCGCGATCGAGTACTCTGCTCGGTCGACTACCATATTTACCTGAATCGGATGTCTACATATACGAGAACGGAGGAAGGATAGCGACACGACGGGAAGGAAAGCTTCTCCCTCTAAGAGACTGGGAGGACAAAGTTAGTAGCTACGCTGGTTACCGACAAGAGGAAGTCGAGGATCCTCTTGCCCGGACTGGCCCTCTTTGGGATGCTTATAGGGAGATGTCCTCAAGTGGCTGGCTGGTAGGTGATCCTTGGCACCTTTTGACGATCACGGCGCTAGAAGATTTGCTTATAACATTCTAGCTGGATGCCAGACATTATGGTACAGCCTTCCGCGTAGACGTCACAAAGTCCCCGTCCAGCTGCAAAGACACTTGGGAAGCGACAAGGCAAAGACTTTGCTCAAAGTACGGACTCTCCGTGTCCTATAACCTCGGAAAGGTAACAAGTTTGCAGGATGGCTATATCCGTATTGTTTAGAGGATGTCGATAAGTGTTGAACCTCGGTCGTATCAGGCGGACTTCTATCCTGAAATATCAGGCAAGAAGAATGCAGCATTATATGTGCGGGAGAATCTGTTTCCAGACGTGCAAGATAGTGAGACTCTGGCCTTGTTTGATGACGATAACGATTTGGAGATGGCGCAGGCATGTGCTGCCGCCATACTTCCAGGTAGGTTTGATCTCGAAGCCTCTATCTGGTACGGAGTATATAGCTAAACGACGGCATAGGGATCACCCATGAGAACGTGACAAAGGCCTTGCAAGAACATGATAATTGGGCTATCACTGAAAGCCGTGGCATCCTTGGAGCGGAAGAGGCATTGGAGGCGATACTAGGCCGCCTAAAGGATTGATATCTATTTCGGCAATGCCGAGTTTGGTCAAAGGGGTACTAAGCGCTAAGTAACGTTTCAGAGAGACGAGCCTTGTCGTTCGGCCCTACATTCTAAGTCCCAAGAGGTGCCTGGTTGTCTCTATACATCATGCTGCGGCGGGGCCCTACTGAGCATATCTTCCACAAGCTCCGTTGACATCTAGGAAATAAGAACTAAGGTTCGAAGATCAGGCGCTACAGGTGGTGCTGCGGCGGTGGGTTGTTGATGATACAAAGTGAGTTGTAACACCTTTCCCACCGCGAGGCGCTAACGCCGAGTTAAATTGACCTGTATACTTTCTGGAGTGGGGATGAGATGCAACAGTGATGCTGCTTCTCTTCACTCCCACTTGTTGCTTGCTACCTGTCCATCTTCATCGAGTCGAGCGGGGCATGCGGGACATTGTCTTTCTTCTAGTTGCGCAGTGATGAGATGCCGCGTAGTCTCTGCTGACAGAGCTTAGGAATACAGGGCATATGGAGTGACACTATATGGTCGGTCAGCGTTGTCCTATTGGCAACCAGCGATGCTGGTCTGGGTCAAGGCAGGACTCTATGGCATTGGGAGGAGTTGCCTTTCCTTAGGAGGCGCAGGAGGCGGTTCGGAAAGCCAAAGAAAAGAGAAAAGCAAAAGCAACTAGCACGCTAGCGATGATTAGGAGTCTTTTTGCGCCTATAAAGGGCCCGCTATCCTAGACTCACAGTGGCCCGTAAATGTTAGCCAGCAGGAGGCCACTGGTGCAAATTGGAGCTCCTTAAGAGAGGAAGCAGCGTCTCACCGTTAGTGGAAACAGTATTGGAGGGTTAGTGGTGGCAGCTTGGGTTCTTTAAAGCCCTTGCACTCTCTGTACTGGCGAAAGATGCTCCATCATGTCAATGACCTTTACGTGGAGACCTTCAAAAGGGTGAAGGAAGTGCAACGGACTCACGGAACCGCATGGGCAGCCTTTACTTCTTTCCCATTCTTCTACTCATTGTCTACGAAGGTGGTGGGAACGGTGAAACGCCGCTCTCCCGAGCTTATCAAGCGACAAGCAGTATGGACCTGGGAATGCCTGGCTGGGGCCTTGGAGCTAACAGCCTCCACTAGCAAGTCCGTTGCAGTTACCACCATCCGAACAACAGCACGCGCCTGCCACGCAACGAAGGAGTACATTAGCGAAACAGAACCGCCAAGGCCCTTGCAACCCATCAAGTATAAGCTCATCCTACCTATGTTTGAAGTGGTGGAAGAAGGTAACCCGCTGGACATTATTGCTTGAAGCCTCACACTGTCACTAACTCTCTGTCACTTTTTAATGTTTCTTGTTGTCCCCGGCCGCCACCTATGTCCTCTGGTGACAGCGGTGCAGTTTGTCTTGTCGGATGATATTATAGAACTCTATGAGGTTGCACGGGCCAAGATTGTAATGCTGCCCTTCGGTCCCACTCTCATCCTACCCATCATGACCGCAGCTGAAACTACTTTCCGGATACTAGTGCTCGTTCCCTCACGGCCGATGTACTATGTGTCGCGCGAAGCTGTGGCCACTGGCGCCGATCGCTTCATTGACATATCGAAAACTCGCTACCAGGTATGAATCATGATTCTCTTCATTCCTCTTGGCTTTGGATCTGAAAGCCTAGGTGTTGGCACACTAGTTTCAGCTTGCTGCAAGACCACATCCACATCCCTAGAGCCCTCCAATCTTTCATAGCTCTGGTCGTCCTCAGAGCCAGCCCTTCTAGTCACTACTTACCTATCTGAGTGTAATTCTTTCGTTTAGGCCATTGTAGAGCGCCTCTACTCGGCCACCGTGGTCATTGACCGCATTGACACGCATCTGAATAAGGCACAATGGAACTTACTTGGATGGGGAAGGTACTGTCCCCAGAATCCTCACTCCGGTTTCCTTTGTTCACTCTTCTCTCTGTTCTTTGCCGCTCTTGACGATCACTCTAATCAGATACTCTGAAGTCACGGAAGAGGCAAGGAAGGATATTCTACTCTCCATGTACCAGCGCTGGAGTGCCATTGACACACCTTTCAAGAAATATGAGTTCTTGGCTTATCTTCGGGCGCACAGCGCAGATCTGTACACGGACATTCTCGCCACCTTTCCTGGCCTAACAGGCTCTGGTATCAAAATAGAGGATGTTGACAAGGAGTCAGATCTATACATCTGGCTCTTGGAACACGAGATGACAACCATTCCCTGCTGGTTCCTCTCAAGAACTGATTCAAGGGTAGGAGGAATGGCTGATCGGAGTAGTTGGCCCTTGTTATTTAGCAAAGTTTCCTCAGGCTTTCCCATTGGTATCTGTTATCTGCCGCTGGCGTTTAGCTTCTCTTGTCTGCTCTATGTGCCTTGCTTCATCCAAGAGCGGCCCCAATCTTGTCTTCGATCGAGCATCACATGAGGGAGCTGTAGTAATCATTGGAGGGGTTGACTCTGGACTTGCTTGATTGGGGATTTTGCCAGCGTCACCTTCTCCTCCTCGATAGTCCCTTCAGTATATATATGGCGAGGGTCTGCCAGTACCTTGTCCACTTCTAAGCCCGTAATACCTCCCCACTGAATCTTCCACCCAACAACGTAGATCTGGGAGAAGTTCCCTCCACATGAGGCCAGACGGTTGGAAAGAGCGTACCAGAAGCTCCAATCTTCACCGGATGCTCCTTGTACAGTCCGAGTGGATGAAGGGAGACATGAAGTGGACCTCAAGAAGTGGACAAGAAGCCCTGTCTATTGGCCAAGTCTAGGCGATGAGGACGTCAGAAGGAGCATCTGGTTGTATATGGAGAGGAATTATGAGTTAATGCCCTACTCCATTCAGGCATCTGAGGTAAGAAGTTGGGTCTTCTTCCTTACTTCCTATTTTGACGAGTAAAACTTTGCCACAGTTGCTGGAGGAAGCATTCCTCTTCCTTGTTTCACATCTTCCGGACCTTAAGGAGTCGTCGTTGACAAACTCTTACAACGCTAGGAGAAAGGGGCCGCTTCTGACGGTTCAGGTGGAGGATCAAACTGTGGAGTTCTATAGTCCTATCGGTGAGGACTAATCTTTGCTCTCATAAATCTAATTCTTGAGAAGTACTGAAGGATCCTTGCAGAGATTATCGCAGTAAAGAAGATTCTAGCTGGCACAACCTTCTTGTACAGCAGGCGGAGAGTTTATCGTGGAGACCCCAGACCTCGGAATGACAAAGTACGTACCAACGCCTACATCTTGTGAGCCGGGCCTGTGTTTGTTTATCAAGTAGCTTCCAGTCATCTACTTGATCAACGATCTCACCTTGTCATCTCGACATAGGCCGAGATGGAGCTGTGGACCGGAATCAAGCGCGGCAAAGAGGACAGTCATAATGACGATGCCGACCTCGATGCACCTGTCGACCATTTGGTCTTTGTGGTCCATGGCATAGGAGACGCTTTGAGAACCGTCGACTTCAATGTCGTCACCCTTCGGTCGATCATGCATTGCGCGGACAATTTAAGGTTAGTTTAGTTAGGGTTATTGGCATTTTTGCGGGCCAATGTTTACTGCTATCTAATCAGGAAGTCTGCTCACCTCTCTGCTCTGACTCTCTTTGGCTATCGGCTGGCTCTCCTCTGTTGAAACTCTTAGTTCCGCCTCTATATCGTCGTAAACCTATTGATGTATGGCCTGCTTACCGGTCATTGTCCACACCTTCGATGATTTGTCTCCCTTCTGTCTCTTCGATGCTGCGGTGCTCACTCCTTCCACTCCTGCCATCAAGGTCGATGCATAAGGATTCGATGAATTCTCCTGAGTTCTCAAACGTTGATGGGAAGGAGAAGAGAGTTGAGTTTCTTCCAGTGGAGTGGCATACAAAGCTGCACAATGAAGCCATTGGCATCGACGATATGATCAAGCGCCTAACTCTCAGAACTATTCCTAAGCTAAGGGAGTTCGCTAACGACTCACTGCTGGATGTTCTCTTTTATCTGTCTCCGTCCTTCCATCAACTCATATTAGACGAGGTGACAGAGGAAATGAACCGACTGTATGACTTATACGTCAACAATCATCCCAGCTTTTCGGGGAAGGTATCAATTGTGGGCCACTCTTTGGGATCGGTTGTATGCTTTGATATATTGGCGAACCAGGAGGCAGTTGAAGGTAAGAATGGTTATTGCTCCTACGAGGAGAAGAGAAAGGGGGCCTCCAAACAATTAGAGAAGTGACCAAAGAATTGAGTATATGATCATTTCCTCTAACCTTTATTTATCACCTTGGTAGGCGGAATTGCCAGAGAAAGGACGGCGTCGAATGCGGAGAACTATAGCTCAGATGGCGATACTGAAAACAAAATTGTTCCAGCCTCTCTATTCCATCCCTCCAAGGTTTCCTGGGGGTTAAAAGGCAGAGAACGGCTTGAGCGGCAGCGACCTCCCTCATTGGAACCCCTAGCTTGTGAGTTGCAATCGTCAGTATCTGCAGCCGCTCAAACGCCCCTCAAAGGCGAGGAAGGAATTAGCGTCACTCCTCCACTTCTCCATGTATCATCGACAGATAATAGGTGCAACATTCGCCCGAGATCCAGCCGCAACGTCTCGCTTGCTAATCAGAGGCACCTCAATTACGACGATGAGGGAGGAATAGAAGGAAGAAAGAGTGCTGTCAGGATCAGTGATGTTTCACTAAAGGATGCTGTGGTCTCAGCTGGTTCAGCGTGGACGGCCATGTTGATGACCTCGCCAGACGTCACTCCGCGTGGCAATGGCAGTCCGATCGAGCGAGGCTATCCGTCGCGACCTGGCAGTCTAAGAGGATGTAAGGAGCAGAGACGAAAGTTTTTTGAGACTTCTCCTTTGACTGACCTTGTACACCCCCTTTTCGTCTAACTTTGCGTTCAGCATCAAGGATCACAGCTGGAGAATGTGAGGGTCCCTCTCCTGTCGTCTCTTCTCCTGCGGATGAAGAAGAGCAGGGCGAAAGTGAGCTAAGCGAAAGCAGCTCTCAGGAAGCAACACGGAGAGTCACGTACGCGGCTACCAGTTACAAGCAGCTCCATTTTTCAGTAGAGAACTTCTTCTCTCTTGGGTCCCCGTTGGGAATGTTCATTAAGGTTTGTGGGAGGCTATTGAAACGAAAGAAAGCTATAAGGGTTATGTTGGGGGGTTAACTGTCAAACGCCGCCGGTATTGTGGGGCCTTTGGCACCAGTTAACGGCATACTTTGGAAATGTACGTCACAGTGATCTTGCATTAAGTATATATGCTTTCACAGGTGAGAGGGCAAGCTTTGGACAACGACTTTAGGCTCCCAACCTGCCAGCGATTTTTCAACATCTTTCACCCCTATGACCCGGTGGCCTATCGGATGGAGCCAATTTTTGCCCCAGATAATGCCGATGTCGAGCCTGTCATTATACCAACCTTTCATGGCCGTCTGAGGATTCATTATCAGGTTAGAAATCAGCGTGAGAAGAGACGGGTAGCCATTAAGGCGTCCGGAAGTGAATGAACCCACAGGAGCACTGTCTTCGAGCTAAGAGCGATTGTAGTTAGGCACTGATGGGAGACATCTAAGGGACCTCACCTCCTTAAACTTGTCCCTGTCCTAATAGGTGAAAGAAGCAGTGAAGAATCTGTGGTTCAACTTCATCTCATTCAAAAGCTCGTTTGAGAGAACTATTGAGAATGCTGTGCAAAAAGTAAGATTCATAAATATCATGCTCTACTCATCGTGTAAGATATGCTGGCTTCTGTGTATCTCCCTATGTATTCATGAGCAAGTGTTTATATCCCTTCTACGTTTGTTTGAGGGCATTGATTAAGGCGTCTCACCCTCTCACATTTAGGTTGGGCTCATTGAAGAGGATATTCCCCGTTGGGATGCGTACGTCTCGGCTACCAGAACCAGCAGGAAAATGCGCTATGGCAGTCTTAATAGGGGTTTGAGATTGGATTATTCTCTTCAGGTATATTGCCGGTGGTCTCCTTGATGTCGTTATGCTGTTTCCCCCTTTCCGCTATCAAGCTCTTCATGTAAAAAGCACCACTCTACTGGCTGCCTGACCGATATGCAAACGGCAGGAGAATGAGGTGGAGGTAACCACAGAGTATCTATTCGCCATCACGGCGCACGTTATTTATTGGACATCCAAAGACGTCAGCCTCTTCATAGCCAAGAACCTCTTTAGCGCTCAAGAAGGTAAGGGAGCCTACAGTCCCCGACGTGCCTTTACGAAGATGTTTCTAGCCACAAGCACCGCGTCTTATATTGGTTCATCGCCACCCATTTGTAACCTCAGAGCTCCAGAGCTCGGCTGAGATAATAGAGTCGATGGGACTGCAAAACGTCCTGGAAGAGGCTATGGACGACATGGCAACTGCCGCTAGAAACGAAGAACAGACGGGTTCGAATCAATTAGATGAGGACCATATCCCCCCTTTACATACGCCTTCTGCGATTCCCATCCCAGAAGCACAAGTACCATTGGCCCTAGATGATTCGAGAGGTTGGTAGAGAATCCATCGATAGGACTATTTTCACCTTCTCGACAGAAGAAGGATGGATCTTTGGATGTTAGGCTTTCAACGCGAAGCGCATGCAGTTTATTTACGAAGAGTTTTTTCTTCCGTACATTCTCTATGCAGTTGAACGACTTCTGGCAGACAGTTGGAGACCTAGTCCATGAAGTTGATAAGGAAGGTAAAGACCCATTCGAAAACCGTGAGTGGGAAGAGGAGGAGGTTTAGTGGGAAGAACAGAGAGAATCCACTGCGGACTTGCCAGATGAAGCCTACAGCGGCCAGGATGGTGCTGATGCCATTGAAGGCCGCGGATCCAACAACAAGGTCTCCCTTTTTGATCCAGCCTCTTTTCTGCGCGAGGGCAAGAAGCGCAGTGCAGAAGATGCTGGACCCCCGGATGGCAGAGTAGAAGGAGCTGATAACACGCTAAGGCGGTAACAAGTTAGACTTACAATGAGTTCATGCCACTTTAAGCAAATAAGATGAGACGGCTTGGGTTGCAGAACGCCAAGGAAGACAGAGGCGACGAAAATCAACAAAAACCAGTCAGAGAAGAGGGATGACGGGGTTGTCAACAAAGAAAGTGAGAGGTGACTTTATCGGCCAAAAAGTTATAATATTGAGAGTTCTGAGGGAAGCAAGCTGATAGATAAAGTACCCAAAAGTGTGCACGACAGCCTTTGATGTGAAGCGCGAGATGGTAAAACCTTATAAACAGAGCTCACCTGAAGCGTCCAAGCGATTGAGACCCCAATTGACCGGCAGACATATGAAAGAACCACTGGCACCCACTTCTGGTACTCTTTTGGTACAGACGCCAGTAATATCGGGTTGACAAACGGAAAGGCATGCTTCTCAATGATCTCACCAAGAGACACACCAAGAGTCACAGCCTGGGCGAACTTGAGCCTTAAAGTGGCTGCCACCGCGAACCACCCTGCGAGGATACCCTGGCAAGCTTCGGAGACCTAGGGTCAAGGTTAGTCGTGAGCACTAGCAACCCCGAAAGGGAGAACAACACAATTGTAAATGTGAGAAATGCGAGCGACAGGAAAGACACCTGTTGGGGATCAATGGACTTTAAGACAAGCTTGATTTTCCTGCTTATAAGCTGATCCTTGGGAATCTGTTTGACATCTGGGATCCCATCTTTGTTATCATCGACCTCATCATCCTATCGGAAAAGCCATCAGACACATCGGTGACACAGCATCCCCAGATTCTCGGTAACAATGCCGTTCCGACCTTTTGAGATGCCTGCTTAGCCGCATAGTAGTTCAGGTAGATCGTGTGGAGACCGTGGTAGGTGGCAGCCCAGCCCATAATCCTGTAAGCAGCATGAGCCTGTTAGCCCTTTCTATTCCTCCAGCAGATGTCGAGAGCACCATATTACCTGTAGGCTTTAGTAGTTGAAAGAAGGAGGAAGGAAGGAGTTAGATCCTGAGCAGCGCTTATATGGGCCTGAAAACATGTACCTTCGATCGCGGCGACAGTGGTGACGTACATGCCACCGAAGAACACTAGAAAAAAGCCCACCAGCAGCGGTGCATATTCTTCAGGGTGATAAGGTTGGGCTATTGCCCGAAGCTTTTTAATTTTCCTGCCCACGAGGGCCACGATGGGGCTTAGCTAGGCAACAAGTATAGCATAAGAAGGAAGTGTTAACTTCAGACAGACTGGCACTGTTGGTGTACACATAGGTTCTCACATTATCGACAATGGCGTTGGCTTGTTCCAGATACGGTGCCAATCGAACTAGAAGATCTCGTGTCTCCTTTTGCTTACCACTCAAAGAGCGGGCAATAGAGGTAGGAGAGACTGGTCCGGCGGGCACCTGACCACCTTCCTGAATGGAAGAGGCCGTCGAAACGCGTCTTTTTTCTGGAGACTGCATCATGCACTGGTTTACACAAGAGGTATCTTAAGGCGTAAGCTGGGACAGACGTCACACGGGCTGAAGTTTCCTTATGGGCAGTTGAACCCTAGCTATATCGCTGTGGGAAAGAGGAGATCGCGGAGGGAGATCACCAGCTGCTCCTGCTATGCATGATGATGAGCGCTGCTGCCCGGACAAGTACGCAGTCGGATGACGCCCGGATGCTTCTACATAGGCAGACAGAGGAAGAGAGAGAGGAGAGGCTAGGAAAGAAGAAGAGCTGCCCAGCACGAGCTTGAACGTCTTCAAACCGCAGCTGAGAGAGCGGGAGGCCCTGCAATCCTTACTTACCGCTAACGGCAAGCGGGACACGTGGAGGAGAAGATCCCGTTGGAAACTCCTCAACAAAACTACGTCAGGACAAGAAGGAGGAGATCACAGGCTCCAATTCTAACTTATCTTGTTGGGTTATGAGATGATGATGATGATGATGATGGCTGAGGGCTGAGCTGCCTGATCCATTGTCATCAGTCAGGAGGACACGTGGTGTTGATGTTGGGTACCAAGTCTTCGGTACAATATACCTGTACTGAATGACCTGTACTGCTGCTACGACAAGGCGATCCTCCATCATAGTCTATAGTCTAATTTAATGGCCTTACGATATGACGGCCCAGAGTGAGAGGAAGACGAGGAAGAAGAACAAAACATTTCTCATTGCTAGCTGCTGGTAGAAGTGGGTAGGAAGAGATGAATATGATATTGCTAGTTAGCAAAACATCATTATTTTAAAAAGTTGGACTAGCTGTTGGACTATTGGGCGGCCATCACGACGGCAAAACAAATGTGCCATAATAAGAATAAGCTCGCCGCTCGCCGATTGGCTTCATCTAGGTTTCAAAGACGCCTAGGAGAATAATTACGTAGGTCCACCCGAAAGTTATGTAATAGAGGAGGCTCCTCCTCTTCCCCGCTTCAATAGAGAACATAAATATTACTTGGATCCGGCGGAGACAATTATTAGAGGTATTTATTGATGATGATCTGATGAGAAGACAGTCTCTCCCATCCAATCAACCGAACCCGTCGCTTTCCGGTTGCTGTGGCGGTCACCGGCGGGATGGGGCGAAAGCTATTAATGAAAATATTGCGCTGTGTTGGGCCTGTGCCGTATGATAAGATGAGATTCGTCTTCCCTACCAGTAAGCGAAGAAGAAGAGCTGCATGTAACCTCTCGGTCAACGACAGAAAGGTGGAGACCATGAGGACATGTATCACTCACTAGCTGCAGTTGAGGCAGACGAGAGGTAGATGGTAGATAATGAACACTCGGTAATACACTGTCAGGTTGATCCCGTGTTGGCACCTATTTAGTATCCACTACTACTACCATTCTCTCAATGATGTGGGTTTAACGGAAATAACCATCGTCTGCAGGATGAGATCTACTGACATCTGGAGAATAGAGTCTGTGATTTACGGTGATGATAAAGATTGGAGGTCTTATTACGAGTAACTTGTATCTTGTGTAAAAGGCCTTAGAAGTGGTATTTGTGCTTTGTTGGGTGATTTGTAGGTTCGTACAGATCTCCTCCGGTAGTGGTTTGTAACGGACGTTCGTCTGTCCATCGCACCAACATGGGCACAAGAAGCATCCGTCTTTTATCTCGTGACCGAAAGCCAGTAAAGAGGATGATAGGCTTGTGGATTTATTATCTAGAACTACAAAGCATCATGGTCACGTCTTACGCCTTTCCAAGCCCAAGAAGGAGAAGTTGCCCTCTCTGACACTCCTTGGAGCACGATGGGATGAGTGTTGAAGTAAGAGGTTCCAAAAAGGACAGTGGCAGTCCACGTTCCTCGAGTACAGTGGTGGCAGTGTTGGCTATCCCTCGCGTCTCTTGGACGCAGGGGGAATGTCGGAGATGAAACTACATACTCCTATGTTTAGCTAAGCGTGGTTCGATAGTGCTGGACCTACATTCACTAAACAGGAAGTGTGTGTGTGGTGTGTCCACCTTCGTGCCAAGAATAGATGACTATTGAAGAAATCAGCAAGAGCGATCAGGGGAAGAGTCATAGCCTCTCCATCAAAGAACTATGGGCCTCCCACCTTGGCTCCTAGCGTCCTAGCTAATTCATCTTTCAATCTCAGACACTAATAGCTCTTCAAAGGAAGGCTGCAACGGAGCTTCTTTGCGGCATACCAAACTGCAATCAAGCCTTACTTAGGAATCTCCATCACTCAGGCAAACTAATAGATTCACCTACTGTTGATTGGAAGAGGAGCCCGGAATAACGATCAGGGACGTGAGGTAGCTGCTTCGATAGAATGGACGGCGAGGTGATGACTGGGGTTGATACGAAGTCTGGCCTGAATGGCTCAGGGAGGATATACACGGACGAGCTGGGTACCTGCTATCATGCGGAGCTTCTACAACAAAACAAACTAATCTACAAAGAGAAGACATACACCATGCAGTTGTTAGAGGGTCTTGATACCAAGAACCAAGGGGGAAAACGTCAGAAGGCCACCGAGGGCTCAAAAGGCAAAGACTTCTGGGTGTTCCTGAAGTGGCAGGAGACAGGTTCGGCAACTGAACATAAGCTCCTTGGCCCGTGCGACTTCACGAGTGCCCAAAAGCTCTTTGAAAAGCGATTCCAAGAGTTGAGTGGAAGGCCATGGATTCGGGTCTTGACTAGCCCTAGAGCACAAGCAGAAGTTGCTATTCCTGGCAAGTTTGAAGTCGTGGGCAGGGAGATAGACGCAATCCGCATAAACCTGACCTCCAACGTTCCCACATGGCAGTATTATCAAGCCGATGACCGCTATGGCCAACCTGCGGGTTGGTACAGTTATGACGCCGGGATGGCAAAGAAAATTGAGAAACTGTACCAATGCTACTTGCACAATCCCAAGCTCAACTTGAGATTCCTCGCAGCTGGAGGGGTCACGCATCAAATTGATCTGAGGGGCATGAAGGCAACCAGGACGGACTCTGGGGATGCCCGAAGTCTTCGACGAATGGTTAAATTAGTGCAGACCCAGAGTATGGGAAGCCAGACTGCATCTGAAAGAGCCTCAGGGCGGAAGGCCACTCAAGAAAAAGCTGCTCACGAGCCTACCGTCGAACTAGCTTCTTCAGTAAAGAGAACGACGTTGAATGACACCCCCATTCATGGCTCTCCTACCAGCTCGGGTCGCCCATCCCTAGCTGGAACGTCCGGCCGTCCTTCCCTTGGAATACGTCAAGGATCATCTTCTAGTTGGTCTCTCAAGAGTCAGGAGTCTAGCTCTTCTGACGGCGAAGGAGGCAAGCGTGTTCGTTTTTCTGCAAAGACTGAGGAGATCAGGGACACCCTCCCCACTGCTCTCAAAAGAAAGCCTAGCAGTGGTTCACCTACGAAGGGTTGCCTCCGTAAAAGTTCTAGCCTAGAAAGTACTGAGTGCGACGGGACAAAACAGGTCCCCAAAAATTTTCGACTTAACGCTTCTGGGTCTGCAGACTTTGCATTGCCAGTCGAGCTGCGAGGTGCACGGGTAGTGGCTGTCGGCGGCGATCTATACAGTTCAGTGCTGCTCAAAACAAACGCAGGCAAGAGAGATCAGTTTTACTTAATGCAGGTGATTGATGATGGTTCCCATTACTTTCTCTGGACAAGGGCTGGTTCTCTTGGCTCCCTAGGGCGTGGCACACTTCACGGGCCCATGGCTATGGACAAGTGCATAGAAGACTTCCGAATAAAATTTGAGGACAAGACTGACAACATATGGGCTGGACTAGATAACCCAATGTATAAGTGGAACTCAGGATCTTACCGGCTGTGTGGGCCCTCGCCCAATCTGACGAAGTCTAATGCGCCCTGACGGAATACTCAATCTCACTTGAAGTTATACTGCTACTACTATCTAAACACTCACTCAAAGGTCCACTGTTGGCGAAGTGCACCTCTTGTAAATCAGTAACCCGTTAATAAGACAATCTCTTCACCGTCATTTTGACTACCGACACATATTGCTTTCACCCTATAACACTCCTTTATATGTAAGTGGTTCACAGCACTTCAGCCCCATTCCTCAGCTTTCTCGTAGGGAATACTCGAACTGGCTCATTCTACTCAGGACAAGCTCTGTCTTTCGCAGTCTTCCTTCTTTCCTTCTGCGGAGATTACGTACTGTGGGACATCCTTGTTAATTATTTATGTAACCCTTGAATAGAGCTTCTATCCAGCTTGTTATTGAGTAAAGTACTACCTGAGCAGCCGAAAATAGGTTGGGGAAAGGGGAAAAATCATTCTACTGTACGATTTTACGAACTGACCGAAGTGAACGCTGTGGCCTTACATTTCTAATAAAGCAGACAACGTTTCCTAATCACCACTGCGAACGGTCAGATGACGAAGCGGTGTTACACTATAGAGCTGCTGGACCTTCGACAGCACGGTTGCCTTCGATCGCCGGTGCAAGCGACTCACCATCCAATAGCAGGCGACAAGAAGCGATGACAAGGGGATCGGGGTGTCAGGAGGAGACACCGCTAGTCCTAGGGAGTCCTCAAGCTGATAGAGTAGGGAGACGTAGTGGCTTATTGCATTCTTGGCTGGCTCCCGTCAAATCGCATACTACTGCGGAATGGGTTGACTGAGTTGACGAACATTACTGCGTGGGGAGAAGAGGGGGCCGCGTACAGGCCTTTCGTCCGTCATGCGGAGCTGCAAGGGCAGTATACTCACGGACGAGACTGGGCCTGATTTTACTCTGCAGGGAGCTCAATGGCCTCGATACAAGGCATGTATTGCATTATGAGATAAGTGACAACGGTCTAGGTGTCTTCGAACCCCGGAGGTCCTGCCTGGAGTTCGGAAGGTTGGCTAGCAATGGAGAGGGAGGAGCTTTCTGGAGATGAGGGAACCAGAGTACTCCCATCCCTAGGTCCATTCTCCTTGTCAACTCCTACCGTCAAGCGCGGGCCACTACCGCCCTCATCAAATGGTGATGGTCTCAAGTGCCCTCCCATCCAGGTTGCGGCTCCCATAGAGACCAGGGGTACAGCCAAGCCCCTTAAGAAGCAGGTAGTTCGAAACAATCCACAGGAACCCTCCACAGAGATCGAAAGCAACAACTCTCCCCTTCTAGAAAGAGATTATGACGGGGCTTCGGCGAATCTTCTGACTCCGACGGGAAATGAGGAAGAAGCCAAGCATGACTCGGCCCCAGCAGAGCTTACAGCGGAGGGAGAAGGGCGGGAGATCAAACCGTCCATTGATCTCGCCCTTCTTTCACAAACTATTGATACTCTTTCAGCCAAAATTAACAGCCTTGAAGAAAAGCTGAAGGAGGAAGAAAATGAGCTCACTCACCCATGGAACGGCCAACATGGCACTTCTCCAACATCCAGACCTAAAACTCAACCAACGAACCTTCAACGTCTTCATGCGGAGCAGGCAGCTCTCAATGAACGGCGTCGTCGGCTCCAGCAGTCACGTCAGCTTTATACGCGTAGCGGGCTCGAGGAAGTGAAGAAAGAGACCCGAGAGATGCATCCGGAGCAGTCGTTGGACGAGGATGTGTTTGGGCCTGATCCCGACGGAGAGATTAATCAACGTCTTAGAGACTTCCGTCGTGTCCGATTGTCACTTTCGGCCGTACAGAAAGTACAAAGCTGGTGGCGGATGTTGAAGCCTCTCCGTGTCTTCAAAAGATATCTACGAAGACGGCGGGAGGCTAGGCGTAAAGCGTTTAGCATGATTGTGACCAGATGTAAGGCTTTGAGACTCACGAGGCGGTCTTTTAAAAGAAAAACCTTAGCGGCACTTAAAAGAGCTGTAATTGTCAGCAGACAAGAAAGGAAGAGGAAGTATGAGCTGGTGGAGAGAGTCTTCAACCGCTCGCCAGAAGTTCACAAAAAGACCTGGATAACAAGACTCTTCCTTACCTTCCAGCTGAAAGAGCGGAAGATAGCAGAACCTACGATGACTCACCAGGAATTAGGGCAAGTTGGACAAGTGGTATCAAGCTCCCAGTCCTTATACAGGTCCAAGAACCGCCATGAGGAGCTGGCTGGTCTGGTCGACAGAGCAAAGCTGACTGTTCTGAAGTTTCTGGTGGGGGCCTGGTCCGACTACAGTGTAATGAAGAAGCGGAGAAGGTTGGAAGCCCAGACCTGTCTAGTAAGAGCGTTCAGGAGAGCTTTCTCCGTTGAGATGATGTGGCCTACTGAGAGGTAAGGATAACTCGGACTAACGTTGAAAGCAGCGGTATAGCAACGTGATAGGCATTTACAGTTTTAGAGGAAATGTAGGCGAACAGAGGGAGGGAGGAGCGAACTACAGACAGGCAGACAGAGAGATTACTATAATTTCCAAGCAACATCGTGGTAACCAGGTAGTACTAGCTTTGACACCCCCGCCACCTACTTGATTGCAGGCTCTACGTTCTTTTCACTATGTGGAAGCGGTGGTCTAAGTATAAGATATCAGAGAGGAAGGGCCTTCCAACGCCAGTCTTCCCCCATCGACTGCGTGAATGGGACGTATGGCTCGTGCTGTTCAGTGAGAGAGTCCAAAGACTGGATAAGGCCAGCGCAATGTTCCCGCGCGCTCGGCTCAGGCGATACTTTAGGGCGGTCAAGAGACTGGTGCGGCTTACTCGAGAGAAAGCAGAGAAGGAGGATCGGGCTGCAGCCCATTACAAAGTAAGGCTTCGAGTCCAAGTCATACAAGGATGGAACAGATACTGCAGAGCGCGGGGAAAGTCCAGGTAAGCATACTATCAACTATTGCGGCCTCACAATGCGTTGAATTTATGTTCACTCACTCTAACTCTAACTCTCCTCTGCGAATACCCTCTCCTTGTCCGTCTTCTGTCGAACGAGGAGATCTATCCCCTAGTCTTGCAACGTTCTTTTACTCTTTTTCAACAAGCCTCCACTTATTGCCTTGGTCACAGACGTTTATTTTACAAATGCTGGAAAAGCTGGAGGCAGTACGCCCCAATGCATAAGAAGTATAGGAGGTATCGTCCTACTGTTCTCGACTGACTCAGAGGCGAGTCTTCTATGTGCTCCTTTTATCTTTTTTTGATATTGTTGTCGCTCAGCCTAAGTTAGATCAGTACATCCCTCTATCGCACCTGAGAAGCCACTTGTAGATCTACGCGTCTTCCTCTAGTCTCCTCTTGTCTGGGTGTGATCCGCCTCCTATCTCATATTGCTCCTTCTTTTGTTCCTCTCTAACTCCATTCACAGCACAATGCAGTCATTCATTATCTCGAAGAGAAAAGCTTACGTATGGGGTCTATGGACTCAATGGCGGAAGAGACTTGTCGGAAGGCAAATGCTTCACCTGCACACTACTCACCGCCTTCAGCAGACTTCAAATGCAAGCACTTTGGCATCTTTTTCTCTTTCTCTTTGGGCAGGGAGAGACTTAGACGCTCGATACCTCCACTGCTGGTGGTCCATGAAGGTTTTCTTAGTGAAGAGAAGGATATGGAATCACTTCGTGCTTCTCCATCAAAAGGCAGTAGCTCAACATTACGCTTTCCTTACCTTTCACCGATGGAGGGTTGGGACGAAATACAAGCTTTTTAGCAGGGAAAATGATAGCGAGGAAGAGGAAGACGAAAGAGACAGTGAGGATTCTAGGTCGTCCTCATACTCCATGAAAAGAAAATCCTCGGTGATTTCTGCGCGTCTCTCTCTTGCCTACGCTATCACGGCCAGGAGAATGAAGCTTAAGCTACCTCCGGGAGCACAGGAAGACCTTCTTCGGTATCAGTCCTTTTACTCTCCCGAAGCGGAAAGTTTAGAGAGGGGACTTGAGAAGCTGAAGGCCCTGCGGCTTAACCCTGATATAGAGATGGGTCAGAGAACAGAACGAACAGACAAACTTAGCATGCTTTATACTTTCTTCACTTACAACGCAGAAATCTCTATGCAGGATTACGGCCTGACCATATCTCTCCCTTCAACCAAGTCGAAGAAGTCTGCTACTCCACCTCCAGACCGAGAGATCCTTCCATCCCAATCTCCCCCGCAAGGAAAAGCTAGTTTTGACAGGAAAAGTGACGAAAAAGGAGCAGTAAAAAAAGGGAGCTCGGCGGTACAGCATACCGGGAAAGAGGCGAAGATGGCGAAATCCGATGGAGTGGCCCGGAAGGCACCATCGGAAACGCCTCCTGCAGAACCTTCAACGCCTTCATCGACTGTGACACCTTCGATTGAATCTCTAATCACCGCAAACCTCACTACCATCCTGCGCTTTATATCTCTCCCTGATTTACTTCCGTGTTCGTTCCTCGAGTGTGGAGAGAATACCTCTCTCCACGATGCAGCGGACACACAGGATAACTTGAAGCTCCAGGAACTTATCCTGTCCGGGTCAGAGGTGAATGCTTGGAACCAAGATGGGGACACTCCCCTCCATCTAGCTGCTCGCCACTGGAGCGGGAAAGCTCTGCGAACGGTCATCCACCTCCTCCAAGCTGGAGCTGATTGCACTCTTACCAACGCCTGTGGTATGACTGCCGCTGATATGGCAACCAATGCCGCCGTCAAGGTACAGAGCCGGAGCATCAAAGAAGGAAGCAAGGGGAAACAGTGCATAAAGACTTATCAGCGACACCTTCTGTTTTTCTGCTTCTCTATGCTAGTATCCTTCATCGCTTCTTAGCTAATGCTCGACGTACACCAATCCTTGCTGGAAGGATAACTTGATCTTTACAATCTGAGCTCTCTTTCCCCTCTTCCTTTGGGCCTCGTTCGTCATGCCTTACTCTGTGTTCTCCCTTGTTATCTTCTTGTAGCTTCTCCTACAACTGCACCAGCAGCGGCTGCTAACGATGAAGTTTACTAGGAAAGAGAAGATCTGGTACGGCACGAGGTTACTATGCTTAATAATCTTCCAACCTATTAGTTCTCCTGGGACTCTCCTAACCTAATTCCCTCTCCTGCCGCACAAAGGTTCATCCTTAAGCAACGGGGCCAGCTGAGACATCTTGGTGGTCAAAGCCTCTGGAGGTTGGTGACAGGTCTTCGTGTTGTGCTCCATTCGAAGAAGTCTTGGAATGGGACCCAAACAGGTAAAATCTCCCTTCTAGATTTCTCCCTAGGGTCATCCTTCGCATTGTAGATATCACAGATGCTTACGTTTGCTATGTGTTCCCGATATCCTCTCTCTCTCATCTCACTTTTTCTTTCGCCCAGCACGGTCAGGGACTCATGTCCGGCTGATGTCGAGCATCGCAACAGTCGTTCAGTTACTAGCAGGACCAGGAAACGCTGGAAGAGATGGGCAGCAGGGCGAAAGGGTCAAGGAGGAGAAAGAGGATAAATTGCTGCTGCAATATGATCCTGAATTCGAGCAAGCGTTGCGGACCTTTTTTGTGGGAGAGGACAAGCCCAAGCCATCGTTGAAGAAGGTCTGGAACAAAATCACTTGATACAGAGGATCTATGCGACTTACTCTGCGTTTCAGTGACTATGTCGACAACTCTCTTAGCGCCGTCTCCTCTTTCTTCTCTTGTCGGAAGTTCCAACCAAAGCTGTCATATTTTTGACCTGTCTTTTAAGTTGATTATCTATATCCAGCAATGGTCATGCGCTAATATATTATCCGTGAATCCTCTTCGTCTAACCTGGTCAGGCATGGGATTATTGTTTATCTGTCACAGCCGCAAATTTTCATGGCACTCACCAGTTGAGTGAGCAGCTTGATGTCATCTCCAAAGACCGATGGGTGCGTGGGCGACCACACTGATGCTTCAGTTTTTATGCTGCTTACTATGTGTTATCTGCCGCATTTATTGGCTCACTTTGTGCCTTCTACTCTTCTATGCGAATACTCCTTCTCCAAGGTAGCTTGGGGGTGGGGGTGGGGAGTCCCACCGATAACCAAAGCTAGTCCTATACTCCCCTTTCGCACTCCTTGCATACTGCCTCTCTGGGTTCATTTGTCTCCAGGACCCACATCTGCCGTATTGAGTGATGACATATCCTACGTTGCCTTGCCATCGTTGTCCTTCTCACATTTATATAGGAGAAACTGCAACAGCGATGGGAGCATGAAAAGAAAGTTATTACTTCGGTTATCCTCAAGCAGACGCGGCAGGAAATAGAATCAGCAATTAAGGAGGTTGTCTCGTTCAGCAGAGGAAGTAATAAAAAGGATGGCAGAGGGGTCGGAGAGGGAGGAGGTGATGGTAGGAAAGCAGGAGATCAGAAGGAGGATTTCATGCGCCATTTCAATACCAAGGGGCGAAAAGCAGAGATAGATGAAGCTGACCAGACGTCTGCGCCGGATAAAGGGAAGGAGAAGAAAAGAAAGGAAGAGGACAGGCCCTGGAGAAGAAAGCCTGCAGGAGCTTCCGCGAAGAAAGGGGAGAAAGGAGGGAGCCCGTCCTCCGCCAAGAACACCCCTCCTTCTCCAAAGAAGGCTGAGCAGTCAGCAACAGTAAGTTCCTCGTACCGTCTTCGGAGTTTTGGGCCTGCTATCTTACCGGTGTCTCTCCTTGTCAAATTGTTTGCGTCGTTAAAGACGCAGCGCAGGTCGGGTGAGATAGTCCTGGATGTCTTTCCCGAACCATTGCGCCAAAATGCGAAGTATAACAGGGCTGAGTTGCAGTTCTCGAGCACAGAGCAGGTTCAGGAATTCTGCCAAGAGCTCTCTAGTAGAGTCAATAAGTTGAATGGTGCGACACCAACGAAGAGGGCGAGGAGGAGAAGTGGTAGTCTCTGGTTTAGCCTCCCTGGATCTGGGCCTGTGTCGTATGAACATGTAGTATCTGTTCTTGCTCTTTGCCATGAGTAAGGTCTCTTGCCAAAGGTTTCTGAAAGACAGTCTCTTCTTCTTTGGAGAGGTCTCTTATAGGCTTTAAGTATTTGACTTGCCGCTCCCCTCTTTTTCTCCCCTTCGTGGACATCTGGTAGACGATGTCACGGTCCCCAGCGTTATGTTCACAGAAGGATTGCGAAGGGACATCAGAGTGCCACCTTTCACAGGCCAAGAAGATGACGCCGAGAAGTAAGACCCTAATGCGTGAATAACAGAGCGTCCGACTGGACACTGGAGAGTTCAACTTCTTCAGTTCTTTCGTCTTTCAGCCTTTCTTATGGTCATGCCGGCCTCACCTATGCTTCAGGAGCCATAGCTATAATTTCGCACCTCTAACTATTCTCAATCCTGCATCACAGTGAGAGACGAAGAG